>JAEAOA010000236.1:1010000-1235000 GCA_016746295.1 Potamilus streckersoni | reverse complement strand
AATAATAAATAGTAATAATAGTACAATAAAACAAACTCGTCGCATTCAATATAGGCACTTTCTGCAACTATTGTCTTATTAATTACCATAATTTGCCCATGACCCAACGTTCTTTCCGGTGAGCAATCTATTTATTAATGGTATCAGAAACTTTGTGAATGAACCTTGCGACCTTGAAAATGTTAGTGTAGTGTGCCTCAAGACGCATTTAAGGTCAAAGCAAAGCGA
Source organism: Potamilus streckersoni (assembly GCA_016746295.1). NCBI lineage: Eukaryota > Metazoa > Mollusca > Bivalvia > Unionida > Unionidae > Potamilus > Potamilus streckersoni. The sequence continues at coordinate 1,234,772 of JAEAOA010000236.1, read as the reverse complement.
ACTTTAATTCGAATGATTTTGATATGAATTAATTTCTTGTCAAATACAATTAGTGTAATGACGTAGCTTTGATATACAAAAAAGGTCTGAATGGTAGTATACATAGAATGATGATTTTGCACTTTGTTGTAATTTACTAAATTCAAATTGTAATAAACAATCTAATTGATCTAATTGTAATCACATTGAAGGACATGTGTGTATATGTGTATGTGTTTGTGTTCGTGTGTTTGTGTCTGTATGTGGTAGAGACAGAAAGCGAGGATAGGGAGAGAGGCAGGGAGCACAGGAGAGAATTAAGCTATAACTTTTACCATTATGTAAAAAAAACAGTGTGCAAAAAGTGTTATTTTATTGTGGGATCCAGCAGCCACGTTCAATACTTATTCAGATATTTAGATATTTATAATTAATTTAATTAAAATAGGTTCTTTGAGTATTTTTAGGTTTATTGGGTTATAATGAAGTTTGTTTTCCACATACATACATACATACATACATACATACATACATACATACATACATACATACATACATACATATATATATATATATATATATATATATATATATATATATATATATATATATATATATATATATATATATATATATATATATATATATCACATGCATTAAAAAAATAACATGCATTTAAAGTGTTGTTATAAAGCAATTTGATATACTAATACTATTGGTATATTAAATTGCAATCCGCCCAGGGCGCAATAATACGTATATATAAACGTTCTAGTGTATGTAGTTCATTCTAGAACAAGCATCAATTTCCTCAAATTAGTCAATAGTGACGTATGAAAAACAACGATGAAGTGTATTAATAATCGCCGTTTTCAAATTAATTTAATATGGTACACGTTTTCACCATAATCCTTTCTGATTTCTGTTCTCCCCTCCTCTCGCTAGCATAACGGACAAACTTATCAGAAATATGGAATGAGAGTGAAAAGTATTTTGGACTGGATTAAAACCTTAAAATAGAAATTACACCAAATAACCTACATGAATATGGTTCGTCGTAAACAACACGTGTGCACTTTCCTTGGGATTTATCAAATGTGTTTATCAATGACACAATGTTACAAGTCATTAAATTCCTCGGTTACATGGTACGCAGACTGTGATATATTTAATGTTATGTTTTGGAGTTTTCTTGCTTTTTCTTAAACATACCATAATGTTTTTAAACAAATCGATTATTTTTATTATATAAATATGAAAGTGTCCAAAGGTGCTAAAATCTATCAAAAAGCGAGAGAGAGAGAGAGAGAGAGAGAGAGAGAGAGAGAGAGAGAGAGAGAGAGAGAGAGAGAGAGAGAGAGAGTTAGTTAGTTTCTGGATCGGTTATACTATTGCTAAAACAGAATAATGACTTAGATCAACTGTAAATATATTAAAATATTTTAATTACCTCTTGTTGGTTCGTCAGTTGGCTTAGTTTCTGTTCCACGTTAATTTCCATGAGCCTGAAGGTGAATGCTGTGGCTGTCCAAGTGTTGCTACTGCTCTACTTTTATTATTAATACGATCTTTCATGTTTAAATCATAATTGCCTATAATATAAATTTAATCAATGTGGAAAAAATGGAGACCAAATAGGAGAACAACCAACTTATCAATATGCAAATGTGATTGGAAATAGTCACTAAAGGAATAGAACTACATTTTGTAATAGACACACTCAGGGATGTGAGGAGTTCATTCACTAGGTCTACTCAAGACTGCCTGTAGTAAATCCAAATCTGTTCAAACGGCAAAATATATGTATTTGTAGTTGATATAAATAAAATATATGTATAGCATGTACACTGTACGTATGTATAGTATGTACTCGTTGAATAAATATTTCAATAAAAGGATAATATGCAAGCTTCGTTTTCAATAAAATCAAAAAAATTATACATCTTGTGGTATATCATTGATATAGCGTACATACTATACTTATATATATATATATATATATATATATATATATATATATATATATATATATATATATATATATATATATATATATATATATATATTGACAATAATCTGGCATTTAAATTGTTAGTATAAAGCAAATTGATATATCAATAATATTGGCATATAAAAGTGTGTCCGTTCATGTCAGAAGAAAGCCTATAGATCAATGATGAATTTCCACTGATCAATCATTAATAGTGTATAAAAATATTAAATAAGTCCCCAGTGTGGATTCTTTGATTTGTGAGGGTGTAATATATTAGTTGGAAAGAGCTCATTCTGGATTCTTTGTTTTGTGAGCGTGGAGTTTATTACATGACAAGAGCTCACTCATTATGGATTCTTTGGTTTGTGAGGGTATAATATATTACGTGACAAGAGCTCATTATGGATTCATTGTTTTGTGAGGGTGTAATATATTACGTGACAAGAGCTCATTATGGATTATTTGTTTTGTGATCGTGGAGTATATTACGTGACAAGAGCTCATTATGGATTCTTTGTTTTGTGAGGGTGTAATATATTATGTGACAAGAGCTCATTATGGATTCTTTGTTTTGTGAGGGTGTAATATATAACGTGACAAGAGCTCATTATGGATTCTTTGTTTTGTAAGAGTGTAATATATTACGTGACAAGAGCTCGTTATGGATTCTTTGTTTTGTGAGGGTGTAATATATTACGTGACAAGAGCTCATTATGGATTCTTTGATTTGTGAGGGTGTAATATATTACGTGACAAGAGCTCGTTATGGATTCTTTGTTTTGTGAGGGTGCAATATATTAAGTGACAAGAGCTCATTATGGATTCTTTGTTTTGTGAGGCTGTAATATATTACGTGACAAGAAGCTCATTATGGATTCTTTGTTTTGTAATATGGAGTATATTATGTGACAAGAGCTCATTATGGATTCTTTGATTTTTGAGAGTGTAATATATTACGTCACAAGAGCTCATTTTGGATTATTTTATTTGCGATTGAGGAGTATATTACGTGAAGAGAGCTCACTAATTATGGATTCTTTGATTTTTGAGGGTATAATATATTACGTGACAAGAGCTCATTATGGATTCTTTGTTTTCTGATAGAGGAGTATCTTAAGTGACAACAGCTCACTCATTATGGATTCTTTGGTTTGTGAGGGTGTAATGTATTACGTGACAAGTGCTCATTATGCATTCTTTCTTTTGTGAGAGTGTAACATATTACGTGACAAGAGCTCATTATGGATTCTTTGATTTGTGAGAGTGGAGTATATTACCTGACAGGAGCTTATAATGGATTCTTTGATTTGTGAGGGTGTAATATATTACGTGACAAGAGCTCATTGTAAAACCTTTGTTTTCTAAGGGTGTAATATATTACGTGACAAGAGCTGATTATAGATTCTTTGTTTTGTGAGAGTGTAGTATATTGAGTGACAAGAGCACATTATGGATTCTTTGATTTGTGAAGGTGTAATATATTACGTGACATGAGCTCATTATGGAATCTTTGTTTTGTGAGGGTGTATAATATTACGTGACAAGATCTCATTATAGATTCTTTGTTTTGTGAGGGTGGAGTATATTACGTGACAATAGCTCACTCATTATGGATTCTTTGTTTTATGATCGTGGAGTATATTACGTGACAATATCTCACTCATTATGGATTCTTTGGTTTGTGAGGGTGTAATATATTACGTAACAAGAGATCACTATGGATTCTTTGATTTTTGAGGGTGTACTATATTACTTGACAAGAGCTCATTATGGATTCTTTGATTTGTGAGGGTGTGATATAGTTCGTCACAAGGGCTAATTATGGATTGTTTGATTTGTGAGGATGTAATATATTAAGTCACAAGAGCTCATTATGGAATCTTTAATTTGTGAGGGTGTAATATTTTACTTGGCACGAGCTCATTATGGATTCTTTGATTTGAGAGGGTGTAATATATTACGTTACAAGAGCTCATTATGGATTCTTTGATTAGTGAGTGTGTACTATATTACGTTACAAGAGCTCATTATGGATTCTTTGATTAGTGACGGTGTAATATATTACGTGACAAGGGCTCATTATGGATTATTTGTTTTGTGATCGAAGAGTATCTTACGTGACAAGAGCTCACTAATTATGGATTCTGTGATTTTTGAGGGTGTAATATACGTGACAAGAGCTCATTATGTTCTCTTTGTTTTAAGAGTTTCGAGTATATTACGTGACAAGAGCTCCTTATGGATTCTTTGTTTTGTGAGAGTGTAATATATTACATGATAGGAGCTCATTATAGATTCTTTAATTTGTGAGGGTTGAGTATATTACCTGACAAGAGTTTATAATGGATTCGTTGATTTGTGGGGGTGTAATATATTACGTGACAAGAGCTCATTATGGATTCTTTGTTTTGTGAGGGTGTAATATATTACTTGACAAGAGCTCATTATGGATTCTTTGGTTTAGGAGGGTGTAATATATTACGTGACAAGAGCTCATTATTGATTCTTCTGTTTTGTGAGGGTGGAGTTTATTACGTGACAAGAGCTCATTGTGGATTCTTTGTTTTGTGGTCGAGGAGTATATTACGTGACAATAGCTCACTAATCATGGATTATCTGGTTTGTGAGAGTGTAATATATTACTTAACAAGAGCTCATTATGGATTCTTTGATTTGTGAGTGTGTAATATATTAAGTGAGAAGAAGCTCATTATGTATTCTTTGTTTTGTGAGGGTGTAATATATTACTTAACAAGAGCTCATTATGGATACTTTGTTTTGTAATATGGAGTATGTTACGTGACAAGAGCTCATTACGGATTCTTTGATCTGTGTGGTTGTAATATATTACGTCACAAATGCTCATTTTGGATTATTTTATTTGTGATTCATGAGTATATTACGTGACGAGAGCTCACTCTTTATGGATTCTTTGATTTGTGAGGGTGTAATATATTACGTGACAAGAGCTCATTATGGATTCTTTGTTTTCTGATCGAGGAGAATATTACGTGACAATAACTCATTATGGATTCTTTGGTTTGTGAAGATGTAATATATTACGTGACAAGAGCTAATAATGGATTGTTTGATTTGTGAGGATGTAATATATTACGTGACAAGAGCTCATTATGGATTATTTGATTTGTGAGGGTGTAATATGTTACGTGAAAAGAGCTAATTATGGATTATTTGATTTGTGAGGATGTAATATATTACGTGACAAGAGCTCATTATGGATTCTTTGATTTGTGAGAGTGTAATATTTTACTTGACAGGAGCTCATTATGGAATCTTTGATTTGTGAGGGTGTAGTATATTACATGACAGGAGTTTATAATGGATTGTTTGATTTGTGAGGGTGTAATATATTACGTCACAAGAGCTCATTATGGATTGTTTGATTTGTGAGTGTAAAATATTACGTGACAATAGCTCATTATGGATTCTTTGATTTGTGACGGTGTAATATATTACGTGACAAGAGCTAATTATGAATTGTTTGATTTGTCATGATGTAATATATTACGTGACAAGAGCTCATTATTAATTCTTTGATTTGTGAGGGTGGAGTATATTACGTGACAGGAGTTTATGATGGATTCTTTGATTTGTGAGGGTGTAATATATTACGTGACAAGAGCTCATTATGGATTCATTGTTTTGTGAGGGTGTAATATATTACGTGACAAGAGCTCATTATGGATTATTTGTTTTGTGATCGTGGAGTATATTACGTGGCAAAAGCTCATTATGGATTCTTTGTTTTGTGAGGGTGTAATATATTATAACAGGAGCTCATTATGGATTCTTTGTTTTGTGAGAGTACAATGTATTAAGTGACAAGAGCTCGTTATGGATTCTTTGTTTTGTGTGGGTGTAATATATTGCGTGACAAGAGCTCATTATTGAATCTTTGTTTTGTGAGGCTGTAATATATTACGTGACAAGAAGCTTATTATGGATTCTTTGTTTTCTAATATGGAGTATATTATGTGAAAAAAGCTCATTATGGATTCCTTGATTTTTGAGAGTGTAATATATTACGTCACAAGAGCTCATTTTGGATTTTTTTATTTGCGATTGAGGAGTATATTACGTGACGAGAGCTCACTAATTATGGATTTTTTGATTTTTGAGGGTGTAATATATTTTGTGACAAGAGCTCATTATGGATTCTTTGTTTTCTGATCGAGGAGTATCTTAAGTGACAATAGCTCACTCATTATGGATTCTTTGATTTGTGAGAGTGGAGTATATTACCTGACAGGAGCTTATAATGGATTCTTTGGTTTGTGAGGGTGTAATGTATTACGTGACAAGTGCTCATTATGCATTCTTTCTTTTGTGAGAGTGTAACATATTACGTGACAAGAGCTCATTATGGATTGTTTGATTTGCGAGAGTGGAGTATATTACCTGACAGGAGCTTATAATGGATTCTTTGATTTGTGAGGGTGTAATATATTACGTGACAAGAGCTCATTATGGATTCTTTGATTTGTTAGGGTGTAATATATTACGTGACAAGAGCTCATTGTAAAACCTTTGTTTTCTGAGGGTGTAATATATTTCGTGACAAGAGCTGATTATAGATTCTTTGTTTTGTGAGAGTGTAATATATTAAGTGACAAGAGCTTATTATGGATTCTTTGATTTGTGAGGGTGTAATATATTACGTGACAAGAGCTCATTATGGAATCTTTGTTTTGTGAGGGTGAAAAATATTACCTGACAAGAGCTCATTATAGATTCTTTGTTTTGTGATCGTGGAGTATATTACGTGACAATATCTCACTCATTATGGATTCTTTGTTTTGTGATCGTGGAGTATATTACGTGACAATATCTCACTCATTATGGATTCTTTGGTTTGTGAGGGTGTAATATATTACGTAACAAGAGATCACTATGAATTCTTTGATTTTTTGAGGGTGTACTATATTACATGACAAGAGCTCATTATGGATTCTTTGATTTGTGATGGTGTGATATAGTTCGTCACAAGGGCTAATTATGGATTGTTTGATTTGTGAGGATGTAATATATTAAGTGACAAGAGCTCATTATGGAATCTTTAATTTGTGAGGGTGTAATATTTTACTTGGCACGAGCTCATTATGGATTCTTTGATTTGTGAGGGTGTAATATATTACGTGACAAGGGCTCATTATGGATTCTTTGATTAGTGACGGTGTAATATATTACGTGACAAGGGCTCATTATGGATTATTTGTTTTGTGATCGAGGAGTGTCTTACGTGAAAAGAGCTCACTAATTATCGATTCTGTGATTTTTGAGGGTGTAATATACGTGACACGAGCTCAGTATGTTCTCTTTGTTTTGAGAGTTTTGAGTATATTACGTGACAAGAGCTCCTTATGGATTCTTTGTTTTGTGAGAGTGTAATATATTACATGATAGGAGCTCGTTATAGATTCATTGGTTTGTGAGTGTCGAGTATATTACCTGGCAAGAGTTTATAATGGATTCTTTGATTTGTGGGGGTGTAATATATTACGTGACAAGAGCTCATTATGGATTCTTTGTTTTGTGAGGCTGTAATATATTAATTGACAAGAGCTCATTATGGATTCTTTGGTTTGGGATGGTGTAATATATTAAGTGACAAGAGCTCATGATAGATTCTTTTCTTTTGTGAGGGTGGAGTTTATTACGTGCCAAGAGCTCATTGTGGATACTTTGTTTTGTGGTCGAGGAGTATATTACGTGACAATAGCTCACTCATCATGGATTATCTGGTTTGTGAGAGTGTAATATATTACGTTACAAGAGCTCATTATGGATTCTTTGATTTGTGAGTGTGTAATATATTAAGTGAGAAGAAGCTCATTATGTATTCTTTGTTTTGTGAGGGTGTAATATATTACTTAACAAGAGCTCATTATGGATTCTTTGATTTGTGAGTGTGTAAAATATTAAGTGAGAAGAAGCTCATTATGTATTCTTTGTTTTGTGAGGGTGTAATATATTACTTAACAAGAGCTCATTATGGATTCTTTGTTTTGTAATATGGAGCATGTTACGTGACAATAGTTCATTACGGATTCTTTGATCTGTGTGGGTGTAATATATTACGTCACAAATGCTCATTTTCGATTATTTTATTTGTGATTCATGAGTATATTACGTGACGAGAGCTCACTCTTTATGGATTCTTTGATTTGTGAGGGTGTAATATATTACGTGACAAAAGCTCATTATGTATTCTTTGTTTTCTGATCGAGGAGAATATTACGTGACAATAGCTCACTCATTATGGATTCTTTGGTTTCTGAGGGTGTAATATATTACGTGACAAGAACTAATTATACATTGTTTGATTTGTGAGGATGTAATATATTACATGACAAGAGCTCATTATGGATTCTTTGATTTGTGAGGGTGTAATATGTTACGTGAAAAGAGCTAATTATGGATTAATTGATTTGTGAGGATGTAATATATTACGTGACAAGAGCTCATTATGGATTTTTTGATTTGTGAGAGTGTAATATTTTACTTGACAGGAGCTCATTATGAATTCTTTGATTTGTGAGGGTGGAGTATATTACAAGACCGGAGTTTATAATGGATTGTTTGAATTGTGAGGGTGTGATATATTACGTCACAAGAGCTCATTATGGATTGTTTGATTTGTGAGTGTTTAATATATTACGTGACAATAGCTCATTATGGATTCTTTGATTTGTGAGGGTGTAATATATTACGTGACAAGAGCTAATTATGAATTGTTTGATTTGTGAGGATGTAATATATTGCGTGAAAAGAGCTCATTATTAATTCTTTGATTTGTGAGGGTGGAGTATATTACGTGACAGGAGTTTATGATGGATTCTTTGTTTTGTGAGGGTGTAATATATTATGTGACAGGAGCTCATTATGGATTCTTTGTTTTGTGAGAGTGCAATATATTACGTGAAAAGAGCTCGTTATGGATTCTTTGTTTTGTGAGGGTAATATATTACGTGACAAGAAGCTCATTATGGATTCTTTGTTTTGTAATATGGAGTATATTATGTGACAAAAGCTCATTATGGATTCCTTGTTTTTTGAGAGTGTAATATATTACGTCACAAGAGCTCATTTTGGATTATTTTATTTGCGATTGAGGAGAATATTACGTGACGAGAGCTAACTAATTATGGATTCTTTGATTTTTGAGGGTGTAATATATTACGTGACAAGAGCTCATTATGGATTCTTTGTTTTCTGATAGAGGAGTATCTTAAGTGACAACAGCTCACTCATTATGGATTCTTTGGTTTGTGAGGGTGTAATGTATTACGTGACAAGTGCTCATTATGCATTCTTTCTTTTGTGAGAGTGTAACATATTACGTGACAAGAGCTCATTATGGATTCTTTGATTTGTGAGAGTGGAGTATATTACCTGACAGGAGCTTATAATGGATTCTTTGATTTGTGAGGGTGTAATATATTACGTGACAAGAGCTCATTGTAAAACCTTTGTTTTCTGAGGGTGTAATATATTACGTGACAAGAGCTGATTATAGATTCTTTTATTTGTGAGGATGTTATATATTACGTGACACGAGCTCATTATGGATTCTTTGATTTGTGCGGTTGTTATATATTACTTGACAAGATCTCATTATGGATTCTTTTATTTGTGAGGGTGTAATATATTACGTGACAAGAGCTCATTATAGATTCTTTGTTTTGTGAGGTTGGAGTATATTACGTGACAATAGTCCACTCATTATGGATTATTTGTTTTGTGATAGAGGAGTATATTACGTGACAATATCTCACTCATTATGGATTCTTTGATATGTGAGGGTGTACTATATTACATGACAAGAGCTCGTTATGGATTCTTTGATTTTTGAAGGTGTAATATATTACGTGACAAGAGCTAATTTTGGATTGTTTGATTTGTGAGGATTTAATATATTACGTGACAAGAGCTCATTATGGATTCTTTGATTTGTGTGGGTGTAACAGTTTCCTTGACAAGAGCTCATTATGGATTCTTTGATTTGTGAGGGTGTAGTATATTACGTGACAAGAGCTAATTATGGATTCTTTTATTTGTGAGGATGTAATATATTACGAGACAAGAGCTCATTATGGACTCTTTGATTTGTGAAGGTGTAATATATTACGTGACAGAGCTCATTATGGATTATTTGTTTTGTGATCGAGGAGTATCTTACGTGACAAAAGCTCACTTATTATGGATTCTTTGATTTGTGAGTGTGTAATATATTAAGTGAGAAGAAGCTCATTATGTATTCTTTGTTTTGTTAGGGTGTTATATATTACTTAACAAGAGCTCATTATGGATTCTTTGTTTTGTAATATGGAGTATGTTACGTGACAAGAGTTCATTACGGATTCTTCGATCTGTCTGGGTGTAATATATTACGTCACAAATGCTCATTTTGGATTTTTTTGTTTGTGATTCATGAGAATATTACGTGACGAGAGCTCACTCTTTATGGATTCTTTGATTTGTGAGGGTATAATGTATTACGTGACAAGAGCTCATAATGGATTCTTTGTTTTCTGATCGAGGAGAATATTACGTGACAATAGCTCACTCATTATGGATTCTTTGGTTTGTGAGGGTGTAACATATTACGTGACAAGAACTAATTATCCATTGTTTGATTTGTGAGGATGTAATATATTACGTGACAAGAGCACATTATGGATTCTTTGATTTGTGAGGGTGTAATATGTTACGTGAAAAGAGCTAATTATGGATTATTTGATTTGTGAGGATGAAATATATTACGAGACAAGAGCTCATTATGGATTTTTTGATTTGTGAGGGTGTAATATATTACGTGACAGAGCTCATTATGGATTATTTGTTTTCTGATCGAGGAGTATCTTACGTGATAAAAGCTCACTTATTATGGATTCTTTGATTTTTGAGGGTGTAATATACGTGACAAGAACTCCTTATGGATTCTTTGTTTTGTGAGAGTGTAATATATTACGTGATAGGAGCTCATTATGGATTCTTTGTTTTGTGAGGGTCGAGTATATTATGTGACAAGAGCTCATTATGGATTCTTTGTTTTGTGAGGGTGTAATATATTACTTGACAAGAGCTCATTATGTATTCTTTGGTTTGTGAGGGTGTAATATAATACCTGACAAGAGCTCAATATAGATTCTTTCTTTTGTGAGGGTGGAGTATATTACGTGACATGAGCTCATTATGAATTCTTTATTTTGTGGTCGAGGAGTATATTACGTGACAATAGCTCACTCGTCATGGATTCTTTGGTTTGTGAGTGTGTAATATATTACGTTACAAGAGCTCATTATAAATTCTTTGTTTTTTGAGGGTGTAATATATTACGTAACAAGAGCTCATTTATGGATTCTTTGTTTTGTGATATGGAGTATATTGCGTGAAAAGAGCTCATTATGGATTCTTTGATGTGTGAGGGTGTAATATATTACGTCACGAGTGCTCATTTTGGATTATTTTATTTGTGATTGATGAGTATATTACATGACGAGAGCTCATTCTTTATGGATTCTTTGATTTGTGAGGGTGTAATATATTAGGTAACAAGAGCTCATTATGTATTCTTTGTTTTCTGATCGAGGAGTATATTACGTGACAATAGCTCACTCATTATGGATTCTTTTGTTTGTGAGGGTGTAATATATTACGTGACAAGAGCTAATTATGGATTGTTTGATTTGTGAGGATGTAATATATTACGTTTGAAGAGCTCATTATGGATGCCTTGATTTGTGAGGGTGTAATATATTATGTGACAAGAGCTCATTATGCATTCTTTGATTTGTGAGGATGGAGTATATTACGTGACACGAGTTTATAATGGATTGTTTGATTTCTGAGGGTGTAATATATTACGTGACAAGAGCTCATTATGGATTCTTAGATTTGTTAGGGTGTAATATATTACGTGACAAGAGCTCATTTTTGTTTCCTTGATTTGTGAGGTAGTAATATATTGCTTGACAAGAGCTCATTATAGATTCTTTGATTTCAGAGGGTGGAGTATATTACCTGACATGTTTATAATTGATTGTTTGATTTGTGAGGGTGTAATATATTACTTGACAAGAGCTCATTATGGATTCTTTGATTTGTGAGGGTGTAATATATTACGTGACAAGAGCTCATTATAGATTCTTTGTTTTGTGAGGTTGGAGTATATTACGTGACAATAGTCCACTCATTATAGATTCTTTGTTTTGTGAGGGTGGAGTATATTACATAACAAAAGCTCAGTATGGATTCTTTGTTTTGTGATCGAGGAGTATATTACGTGACAATTGCTCACTAATTATGGATTCTTTGATTTTTGACGGTGTAATATACGTGACAAGAACTCATTATGTATTCTTTGTTTTGTGAGGGTGGAGTATATTACGTGACAAGTTCTCCTTATGGTTTCTTTGTGTTGTGAGACTGTAATATATTACGTGATAGGAGCTCATTTTGGATTCGTTGTTTTGTGAGGGTCGAGTATATTACGTGACAATAGTTTATAATGGATTCTTTGATTTGTGAAGGAGTAATATATTACGTGACAAGAGCTCATTATGGATTCTTTGTTTTGTGAGGGTGTAATATATTACTTGACAAAACCTCATTTTGGATTCTTTGGTTTGTGAGGGTGTAATATCTTACGTAACAAGAGCTCATTATAGATTCTTTGTGTTGTGAGGGTGGAGTATGTTACGTGACAAGAGCTCATTATGGATTCTTTGTTTTGTTATCGAGGAGTATATTACGTGACAATAGCTCATTCATCATGGATTGTTTGGTTTGTGAGGGTGTAATATATTACGTGACAAGAGTTCATTATGGATTCTTTGATTTGTGAGGGTGTAATATATTACGTGACAAGAGCTCATTATAGATTCTTTGTTTTGTGAGGTTGGACTATATTACGTGACAATAGTACACTCATTATGGATTATTTGTTTTGTGATAGAGGAGTATATTACGTGCCAATATCTCACTCATTATGGATTCTTTGATTTGTGAGGGTGTACTATATTACATGACATGAGCTCGTTATGGATTCTTTGATTTTTGAAGGTGTGATATATTACGTGACAAGAGCTAATTTTGGATTGTTTGTTTTGTGAGGATGTAATATATTACGTGACAAGAGCTCATTATGTATTCTTTGATTTGTGTGGGTGTAACAGTTTCCTTGACAAGAGCTCATTATGGATTCTTTGATTTGTGAGGGTGTAGTATATTACGTGACAAGAGCTAATTATGGATTCTTTTATTTGTGAGTATGTAATATATTACGAGACAAGAGCTCATTATGGACTCTTTGATTTGTGAGGGTGTAATATATTACGTGACAGAGCATATTATGGATTATTTGTTTTGTGATCGAGGAGTATCTTACGTGACAAAAGCTCACTTATTATGGATTCTTTGATTTGTGAGTGTGTAATATATTAAGTGAGAAGAAACTCATTATGTATTCTTTGTTTTGTGAGGGTGTAATATATTACTTAACAAGAGCTCATTATGGATTCTTTGTTTTGTAATATGGAGTATGTTACGGGACAAGAGTTCATTACGGATTCTTTGATCTGTCTGGGTGTAATATATTACGTCACAAATGCTCATTTTGGATTTTTTTGTTTGTGATTCATGAGTATATTACGTGACGAGAGCTCACTCTTTATGGATTCTTTGATTTGTGAGGGTATAATATATTACGTGACAAGAGCTCATTATGAATTCTTTGCTTTCTGATCGAGGAGAATATTACGTGACAATAGCTCACTCATTATGGATTCTTTGGTTTGTGAGGGTGTAATATATTACGTGACAAGAACTAATTATCCATTGTTTGATTTGTGAGGATGTAATATATTACGTGACAAGAGCTCATTATGGATTCTTTGATTTGTGAGGGTGGAGTATATTACGTGACAGGAGTTTATGATGGATTCTTTGATTTGTGAGGGTGTAATACATTACGTGACAAGAGCTCATTATGGATTCATTGTTTTGTGAGGGTGTAATATATTACGTGACAAGAGCTCATTATGGATTATTTGTTTTGTGATCGTGGAGTATATTACGTGGCAAAAGCTCATTATGGATTCTTTGTTTTGTGAGGGTGTAATATATTATGTGACAGGAGCTCATTATGGATTCTTTGTTTTGTGAGAGTGCAATATATTACGTGAAAAGAGCTCGTTATGGATTCTTTGTTTTGTGAGGGTGTAATATATTACGTGACAAGAAGCTCATTCTGGATTCTTTGTTTTGTAATATGGAGTATATTATGTGACAAAAGCTCATTATGGATTCCTTGGTTTTTGAGAGTGTAATATATTGCGTCACAAGAGTTCATTTTGGATTATTTTATTTGCGATTGAGGATTATATTACGTGACGAGAGCTAACTAATTATGGATTCTTTGATTTTTGAGGGTGTAATATATTACGTGACAAGAGCTCATTATGGATTCTTTGTTTTCTGATCGAGGCGTATCTTAAGTGACAATAGCTCACTCATTATGGATTCTTTGGTTTGTGAGGGTGTAATGTATTACGTGACAAGTGCTCATTATGCATTCTTTCTTTTGTGAGAGTGTAACATATTACGTGACAAGAGCTCATTATGGATTCTTTGATTTGTGAGAGTGGAGTATATTACGTGACAGGAGTTTATGATGGATTCTTTGATTTGTGAGGGTGTAATATATTACGTGACAAGAGCTCATTATGGATTCTTTTATTTGTGAGGATGTTATATATTACGTGACACGAGCTCATTATGGATTCTTTGATTTGTGATGTTGTAATATATTACGTGACAAGAGCTCATTATGGATTCTTTGATTTGTGAGGGTGTAATATATTACGTGACAAGAGCTCATTATAGATTCTTTGTTTTGTGAGGTTGGAGTATATTACGTGACAATAGTCCACTCATTATGGATTATTTGTTTTGTGATAGAGGAGTATATTACGTGACAATATCTCACTCATTATGGATTCTTTGATTTGTGAGGGTGTACTATATTACATGACAAGAGCTCGTTATGGATTCTTTGATTTTTGAAGGTGTAATATATTACGTGACAAGAGCTAATTTTGGATTGTTTGATTTGTGAGGATGTAATATATTACGTGACAAGAGCTCTTTATGGATTCTTTGATTTGTGTGGGTGTAACAGTTTCCTTGACAAGAGCTCATTATGGATTCTTTGATTTGTGAGGGTGTAGTATATTACGTGACAAGAGCTAATTATGGATTCTTTTATTTGTGAGGATGTAATATATTACGAGACAAGAGCTCATTATTGATTCCTTGATTTGTGAGGTAGTAATATATTGCTTGACAAGAGCTCATTATAGATTCTTTGATTTCAGAGGGAGGAGTATATTACCTAACATGTTTATAATTGATTGTTTGATTTGTGAGGGTGTAATATATTACTTGACAAGAGCTCATTATGGATTCTTTGATTTGTGAGGGTGTAATATATTACGTGACAAGAGCTCATTATAGATTCTTTGTTTTGTGAGGTTGGAGTATATTACGTGACAATAGTCCACTCATTATAGATTCTTTGTTTTGTGAGGGTGGAGTATATTACGTGACAAAAGCTCAGTATGGATGCTTTGTTTTGTGATCGAGGAGTATATTACGTGACAATTGCTCACTAATTATGGATTCTTTGATTTTTGAGGGTGTAATATACGTGACAAGAACTCATTATGTATTCTTTGTTTTGTGAGGGTGGAGTATATTACGTGACAAGTTCTCCTTATGGTTTCTTTGTGTTGTGAGACTGTAATATATTACGTGATAGGAGCTCATTTTGGATTCGTTGTTTTGTGAGGGTCGAGTATATTACGTGACAATAGTTTATAATGGATTCTTTGATTTGTGTTGGTGTAATATATTACGTGACAAGAGCTCATTATGGATTCTTTGTTTTGTGAGGGTGTAATATATTACTTGACAAAACCTCATTTTGGATTCTTTGGTTTGTGAGGGTGTAATATCTTACGTAACAAGAGCTCATTATAGATTCTTTGTGTTGTGAGGGTGGAGTATGTTACGTGACAAGAGCTCATTATGGATTCTTTGTTTTGTGATCGAGGAGTATATTACATGACAATAGCTCATTCATCATGGATTGTTTGGTTTGTGAGGGTGTAATATATTACGTGACAAGAGTTCATTATGGATTCTTTGATTTACGATGGTGTAATATATTACGTGACAAGAGCTCATTATGGATACATTGATTTGTGAGGATGTAATATATTATGTGACAAGAGCTCACTATGGATTCTTTGATTTGTGAGGGTGTCATATATTACGTGACAATGCCTCATTACGGATTATTTGTTTTGTGATCTAATGTGACAGGAGCTCACTAAGTATGGATTCTTTGATTTTTGAGGGTGTAATATAGGTGACAAGAGCTCATTATGGATTCTTTGTTTTGTGAGGGTGGGGTATATTACTTGACAAGTGCTCACTCATTATGGATTCTTTTATTTTTGAGGGTGTAATATATTACGCGACAACAGCTAGATATCGATTTTTTGTTTTGAGAGGGTGTAATATATTACGTGACAATAGCTCATTATGGATTATTTGTTGTGTGAGGGTGAAGGAGTATGAGTAGTAAGTGCTCAATGTCAAATGCAAGATATGTCATACTTTCTGACTATATATATATATATATATATATATATATATATATATATATATATATATATATATATATATATATATATATTTATATATGCTTTTATTCAAATGCAATATATGTCTTACTTTCAAACTTTGAAACTTTGTTTATAACAACCCACCAGTTGTAAATAATTGTTCATTTCATAATAAAATCAAAATATTTTTTATGTTTCTATAACTTAGACAAGTGCATCATTCTTTTATTGTAGGCTGGTTGAGATGTCTTAGATTCTGTTATATGTAAATTTATTAGACGATCATTACGTGAATGTAGGAATTAGAATTAAAAAACAAAGGTATGAGATAGAATAAGCAAAAACCACGAACATTATCGTAATATCGAGTGTACAGTTTATTTATCATAAAATCTTAGCAACTATGAAAACGACAGACTCTTTGATAATAAAAAAAGAAAAACATAATGAGACATGCACACGTAGACTTCAATAGATGTTTGAGATAATTAAAATCAGAAAAGGATTACTAAATGGTACACTCTCAACATCCTCGTTATCAAATAGACAGCTTTGAAAAAGACAGACTCTTTGATGATCAAAAAGAGAGACATAATGAGCCATGCACACGTAGACCTCAATAGATGTTTGAGATAACTAAAATCAGAAAAGAATTACTAAATGGTACACTCTCAAAATTCTCATTAGCAACTAGACAGCCTATGCGTAATATGGGATTTCTGTAACGTTGCAATTTGAAAAAGCGAACTTATTAGCAAATCAATTCAAAATATATAAACAACTAAAAGTCCCTAAAGGTCCCTAAAACATAATTGCTATATGCCAGACCAAAATGTGGGTTAATTACACTGATATGTACTATTTCGTTCAGGAATTAATGTAGCAAGCAGGGTCAAAAAAAGATATATATATATATATATATATATATATATATATATATATATATATATATATATATAGTCAGTTGGTTTTCACATCCAATTCAATAGCCTATAAACAGCCATTGTTCATAGTTTTAGTATTCCATTCACAGTTGTTATCATTGTTTATGAAGAACATTATTTCCATTTGCATTTCAAACGAGAAAAATAACGTTGTATATTTGATTTAAAGGGCGACTGGAAGCGACATCATTGGCATCTGTCTTTGATTAAACCTCGATAGGACTTGACAGGAATAGCGCATTAATTTTGTAGAAGTCAGTGCAATTTATTTTCGTTGCACAGTTTTCTTGTGATCATCTAAAGACTACAATCATAGTTCCGGGCATTCATTAAGCAAAATGATGTTGTAATCACTTTAGCGTATTCTTGTAAAAGTCTGTTGATAATGCCACGATATGGAAGTACACAGTTCTTCTCTAAAACGTGGCAAGAGAGTTTCACATTGAAGTAAAACAGAGGCCGTATCTCGTATATGCATGAGGTGGTTGAAATTAATCAGAAAGAAGGAATTTTCCGTGGTATTTATGTTGCGATTTTCAGATGCCAATTTTCTATATTTGATTAGCTTCTAATTACATATAAGTATTAATAGTCATGGGATACAAATGTATTAAAGAATCCTTGAGAGTATCAAATGTATTAATATCTAAATAAAGGAATTGTAATATCACAGAAAAATTGGTCCAAATAGAATCAAATACACTGTAAAGCTCATTTCACGGAATTAACAACTCGACAGATTTAGTTGTAGAATGTTTATATAGAAAGTGGTTTTATATAATTTGTGGGCAGCAAAGTAACTTTAGAAAATACCTTGCAAGAAGCAGTGGGGTAGGGAAATGGGTATTCATGTTTCTTTCATAACACACACACACACGCACACACACACACACACACACACGATATATAAGAATTTTCATTTTCTCAAAACGGTATCCTAGCTAGTTTGGTGGAACGATTACTGAAATCATTTTGTAGGCATGTCTTCGAGCCATTTTGAAGCAAATTATTTCTGCATATTTGTATTATTTTAGACGACTTGTACCGCTTATAGTTTTCTAATGTAAATCCATTCACAAGCATTTTAGCAAAAGAACACTTCACTTTATAAACATGTTCATGTTGATTATACCTACATCGATTTTGAAAATAATAAATATTCTGATGTTTTAATTATTTAAATATTTTGCTTAGTGTTTTAAGTTCGCAGGCATTTGTACCTCTGGCACAAGTTAGTAGAACGAGTCATTTGGAAATAATTTGTTTAATCAATTAATTTGTTTTAACAAGTAAAACCTGATATGGATAATACAATTTTATATTTGAAACAATTTATGTATCATTGACATGCGAAATGTTTCAAGATTGCATTAAAATGTTTAGATA
Source organism: Potamilus streckersoni (assembly GCA_016746295.1). Lineage (NCBI taxonomy): Eukaryota > Metazoa > Mollusca > Bivalvia > Unionida > Unionidae > Potamilus > Potamilus streckersoni. The sequence goes on along the minus strand of JAEAOA010000236.1, from coordinate 1,215,759 downwards.
TTATTTGGTAGAACTGAAAGGTCATTGTTCACGGATCAAGTATCTTTTGTTAGTATTGGTTTTTCTACGCTTGCAAATTTACACATTTATCGCTGAAAACATACCTGAAGATTTCAACTATACATTAAACATACTCAAGTTTACTCCGTCTCATGTCTTTGAATATGCAGTTCAATAGACAATAATAGGAAGAATTGTTTGCAAATGAAATGTTGAATAAGATGAACTTAATGGGTTTACGCATAAAGCCGAATTCAAACTAAGTTTTAATTTGATTTATAAACTTCAGTTATATGCTTTATAAGTATGCATAAAAGGTTTTATTTAAGATCACAAAAAATTAGGAATGTTAAAGCAATTTTACTAATGACTTATGTCTGATTTCAATAAGTACATCTGATCTGCTGGCTTTGTATAGTTTACTTTCTATTGTTAAGAAAATAATTTCAATTGATTTATTTTGTTAATTAACATTGTTTGAAACATTTCCCTAAAAGAAGACATAGTTTTTTAACTTTTCAAGAATTAAAAATAATTTTAAAACAATTTGACTATAAATGCAGCATAATAGCAGAATGCCAATTACATTTTTGAAAAAATAAATTACATGGATAGGATTCAGGCGTTAAATGATGTACGTGTTGTTAATTTCACTGTTCCACAGAGCAGAAGTCATGTGCATCAATTAGGAGTCCTTATACATTAATTAGGAGAATAAAATAAAGCAATCATGTTATTATCTGACTGGCTTGTTGTCATCTACTGCATATAAGACAATTCTTAATGTAGACTACAAGAATTTCATCATAGTGAATGATTGGGTTTTTTATTATAACGAAACTTAAAACATATTATTGGCTATATAATGCAGTTTGCAAGGCCTCTCATATGCAGTCAACCCAAGGTGGTCACGCTGACAGTTAACCGCGACCCTTGCATTACGAAACCGACGCTCTACCATCTGAGCTGCTGCAGCTGCTCCAAAACAGGAAGCTAGTATATCACTGCAGAAGAGCACGTTTCAGGTTAACGGGCTTACAAGTGGTGTATGAAAGAATAATGTACAATCAATGAGAAACTGTCTAGACCAATGGGCAGTGATTGTTAACAAAATGGAAAGAATTAAAGATTTTCTTATCAGTTTCAAGCTGGGATTTCCTAGAATACATATTCCTCATTGTTTTTGTTAATCAGATCTGCATTAAAACTAACACTATCTGCAATCCGCTGTAAAACTTAATGCATTCTACACAGATTGGTTTCTGTCTCAATATACAGAAATATACATGCAGGCCTTCCTATTCTGAAGAAATAACATATTTGTTATATCATAATTGTCCTTCCATCAACACAATCATATCTATCATCACCACTACAACAACCACAACAACGGACACAAAGTAAAAACAATTAAATACGCCACTAATGGTCCAATAGGTGTTTCTTCTTGCGGATTTGCATAATATGATTTATCAAATCAAAATGTGAAAAGGAAATCAAAATAAACACCAATAAAAACACATCAACAATTATGTAAATTTGTACTTAATTTTGATATCAATTTTTTTAATGAAGGCAAATATAGTGGCTGCTTGGTTTGGGAGATTGCTTTGCCGTGGGATCGGCATTCAGCACTCGATGCTCATTTTAATCAACTATCGTTAAAAGTAATGTATTAGGAATTATGGGAGCACCCAGATGCTGCGCATGTAAATAAGGTTATATCTCAATTAATCAAAAGGGTTTGCTAACAAATAAGACATTGATTTTTAAAGTAATCTGAATAGAATGAATTGCTGCAAGTAAAGAGAGTAACTCTTGGAATTTGTTAATATGATTTTACAAATAACGGGGAGTGAATTTCTTTTACCGATGTATATACTAATTCTCCTTTATTTCCGTCATAAATTCCTTTGCAATCTCAGATGCATTAAATGAGAATACCAGTTAGATGCAACGGCAATGAAAACAAATAACGTGGTTTGAAGTATTCTCGATCTGCTGTAATCAATTTATGTTTGCATAAGCATTATCGCAGATCGATATAAGAAACTCAATAAAATACATTTTTTTTCCTCTTCTCCTTGTGTCAAATACAGCTATCAAAAGTTTCCATTTTCTTTACCATTTCTAAACCTTTAGGGCAAAGAGATGAATATAAATGAACAAAATTGTATGTTGTCTGCCTTGCTCTCATTATATCAAATATTTGAATGAGTAAGACGGGAAAATGTACAATACATTTTTCATGAAGTAAAAGAACTGGATAGTTGAATACAAATAAATGACGACAATAAATAAAACCGCATTTCTTTTAAATATAATTAACCCGTGTGTAATTCATTCCTACGTTCATATATGTTTCAAAAGATGGAAAATAAAAAACGACAATCGGGATGACATGATGTCCATCACACAGTAGTGTCCGGAAGAAGAACAAGCAAACGGCAAAAAATGAGGGAAGAGATGATGATGATTATAATTGGCTTTGTAGTTTGTATCATTTTATATTAATACTATTGACTATACAAAATCGATTTGTCATTTGTATTTGCACATGTTAATTAAAATAATTAGACTCGGTACGTGAAGGGGTGTGTCGATAAAAGATTTTAAAAGCAATCCAGCAGGAAGCAAAACGTCAGATTTTGGGAGGGAAAAAAACTGATAGGATTCTAGAAATTAAAGATGAGCTTTAAATAATGTCTTTTAGTGTATATTGATTGAAAAAAAACGCAAAGCATTTATCTACTATAATTTGGGAGTACATGAAGATATCTAAGAATGTCATGGTGGTAGTGGCGACAATGATCTTTCGCAGTCTTTCTCATTGTTCATAAAACGGTATATATTTTCTGATAATTATTACACGTTGTAACTTAGAGAAGAATGTTGATTACTCTCATTTGTCTCTGTACCCTATTATATTGAAGTGAACACAGTTCTGACTAAAGTAACACAAATTCAAAATGCCCCCATTACACTGCAGTGAACCATGTTCCCAGAAATTAGCCTTAACTGAAACCATAACCTAAAGTTGTCCCCACTAAAGTATTCTCAGTTCAAACCAAATCATGTTACTGTATATGGCAGTGAACACATTTTCCAATAAATAGAAACAGTGTAGCCAAAATTTGGAATAAATTCTGTTCTTCACCCAGACATTTCAGCTTTAAAATAAACTTTTTCATCCGTATAACTGATGAGCTTAATAAATACAATTAACCGCTTTAACAATGTCCAACAGAAGTGCTCAAGCACTCGACTATTGGTAGGACATTTATTAGACAGCGTTATCGCTACAATTGAAACAGAATATCATCAATACCCTTGCGTGAAATGAAACACTTCAAGAAAGACTGGAGATAGATACCATTAGATGATCCTTTGTCAGACATTCTGTATTACAAATTGATTGGTCAATCAGCTATGAAAGATTTATTGACTTTGAAGAGAATATTCATCACAGATTGTCAGAATAACTCAACGATAGTGAATAAATACTTCACACGGTAAAGCATCTAATGCGAGAAGTAGTTTATTTTTATTATAGTTATATTAACTGATATGAACACTTCATACACCCCACTAACTTCAAAAAGATCTTCAAACAGACACAGTTGTGAAGCAAATTTTGGATAGCTGTGTCAAATAAGATCACTGGCTTCTGTCATCAAAGATGTTTACTCAAAGTCATCAATCGGTCTAACGTATAAAGCATAACAACTCTGTGTCATGCTATAAACAACAACACAAGAAAATATTAACTCTTTAATCCATTCCTTGGATAAATTAATAAATTCACGATTTGTCATTTAATTTCGTTACGTCTTCATTTAAAGAAAAATATATATTTGCATTAAGACGAACGAGAGAAACTAGAGATGCCATTGTAAATCGAATGAAGGCGTTTTGAAGAAATGGCGCGAATTGGGGCTTGTAAAGACACAGGATATTTTATAACAATGATTATTATTAAAAAACTGTATTACAAACATCCCCATCCACCCATACCACAAATTTAAATATCGACTTTCGGTACGTACGTCATTTGATGCACGATTAATTGTGATTTAGTTCGTTGATGTGGTACTGTAATGTTAATATTACCGTTATTAACTGCACCTCAAAATGTGGGAACAGGTGTTGACCATTCAAAACTATATTTTCTCCTTTTCTACCTCTCGCAATGCGGCAAACTGTAAAACGTACTTAGAAGAAATTTAGAATATTAAGCAGTTAAATGACTTTATGACCACATAGGGGAAGAACTATATAAAACAAGCATTTGTTTATAACCCATGTCTTTCTTTTCGTTTTAATAGTGATCGTGATATTTTCATCAATATGTGTATTTATTATTTTAGTAATTATTTCAATATTTTCAACCAAAGTCGTGTTAATCAAATCAATTTTCACATTATAAGGTAGAATAAACATGCGAAAGAATTCTATTATATTGCGGTTAAAAAAAATGGCTTTGGAATGGTTTGTTACTTTGTTTTACAGGCAACAAGGCACAGACAACATTTTTAATTTCCTTTGGCTTCTCAACATGCCTTAGCAACGGAATGAACGTGGATGCTTGCATGTTATTTAACATTGATAGTAAACATGTTTGAAATTATTGCAACATAATTCATTCGCAACTTTCTTTCGGTGCCATTAAAACATTTGTGTCTTCCTTTGTACATTCAGGACTGGATTATTGAAATTCACGTCTCTCTGTTTTGACTCAGTATCTACGTAAAAAGATTCAAAGTACAATTTCGTTGATTAGCCTGGGAAAATGAAGAACTGAGCACACCTTCAACGTGCTTTTTAACATCCACTGGCTACCCGTTCAATCCAGAATCAAACACAAAATCTGTTCTCTATGATATATTTCGTTAACTTGCTCCAGTCCAGCATACCTACCTGACCTCAACTATGTGCACACCACATCTAGAAACTTACTTTCCCCTTCCGACTATCTTATTCTACCTGTCGGTTCAACTGCGCTATTCTTTCTTTATTTCGCCTTTCATCTTTCCAAAGATTTGAATTAGCTTGACAATTATCCTGAAAGTAATTTATTTCTAACTACTGATATTTCAACTTTATGCTTACATTAGGCATTATTTATCTCACTATTGTCTATCAGTTCATTGTTTCCTAATTTTCATTAGTGAAAATCTTTAGTCATGACAATTCATATGTGTGTATGTGTATGAGAGAAAGAAAGAAAGAAAGAAAGAAAGAAAGAAAGAAAGAAAGAAAGAAAGAAAGAAAGAAAGAAAGAAAGAAAGAAAGAAAGAAAGAAAGAAAGAAAGAAAGTTTCAATAAGAATGGCCATCTCAAGAGAAAGCAATAGAGGGGACACAGCCTTTGGGGATTTATCTTTCGCATCATAACTATATAATTGTGATATTTTATAACTTAAAATGTATACGATTGTTGCACATATGTTTGTGGATTTGCAAAATGGGTGAGATGGTCTACAATAGTAGCTGCTTTCTTCATATCAAACTATAAACAAAGCGTTCGATTCCAGGCGTCGTTGCTGGTTAAAAGTCTCTATATCCTTGAATAAACAGTCTATTTTACTGGGTATTTTTAATCTTGGTCGAAAAAGGCTGCAGTAGCATTATTGATATAGCTTGACTTAACTCATCGTTCATTTAATAACAGATAAAACAACCTAGGTAATTCTTGTATTTCTTTGGGTTTTGTTTGCAATTCTACTAAAGATGTAGTTTAGTAATACAGAAGGATTAGATATTAACCAATCTATGAATCGCAGACATATTTAGGTAAGTAAATTGCACCATCTCCTGTACATTTGGCTACATTATTATTACTAGCATTATTGTCTGTTTTGTTGTTTTGTTTAAGAATTATTAAAAGCGGTTTATCGGTGTCAGTTACGTTGGTATTTGCGTTAGGATTTATTTCAACCATAAACCAGTCAGATGACATCAGTAAATTGTTATCAAAATAGTCAATGCTATAGTATAATTTCATCGCTTTTATGATTGGTTATTAGAATTACGTTTATACTACCAGCTTACATAAAATTGTCGGGGCCCCGAGTGGCCCAGTGGTCTAAATCGCTGTCCTTTACGGATCACTGCCATCTCACCACTGCCTGCGTGGGTTCGAGTCTAGGATTCGGCGAATGTGGATATGTGAGAAAGCTTGCCAGTAACTTTTCGTGGGTCGGTGGTTCTTTCTGGTGATTTCCCAGTTTCTTCTTCCACCAATAATACTGGCTGCAATGAATAACCTATCGTGTGCTGAAAATGGCGTTAAGCACAACAACAACAACATAAAATTGTACAAACTTTGATTATGAAAGATGCTGTAATTAATCTTATCATTTAATTCTGAATCATAACCTTTCCCATGTATATTCAGAATCCGTAACGGATGATGCAAGGAAAGGAAATTCTTTATATATATATATATATATATATATATATATATATATATATATATATATATATATATATATATATATATATATATATATATAGTTGAAAATTCACATATTCTAGAAAATGAGGTGGTGCAAATGAAAAGAATATATATATATATATATATATATATATATATATATATATATATATATATATATATATATATAGTTGAAAATTCACATATTCTAGAAAATGAGGTGGTGCAAATGAAAAGAAATATATTTCTTTTGAAAGTATGAGCTTGCAACATTCCATATCACTCTGGTGAAACCCTGGATATCGCTTGCTGGTGAAACTGTGGATATTGCTTAATGCTAAACATTCATGACCATCGGGATATCAGCTTCAGTTCTTTATCTCTATAAGTACGGGTAGCTGACCATGTTGTTGATTTTCCACAATTTCTTAACTGCATTGAATTTTAGAAGGTATCTGAGTTAACATTTTGCCAAGATAGGTCTATTTTTAGTTAACGCCTATTATATAAATTATTTGTTAGGCCGCCTGCAAACTCTTTTGGATTCCAGCATTGTTTTTCGTATTTTATGACGATGTTCTTTCATCTTCCGTTTCTAGGGCTGTAATATAAACGATTTATGTGCATATTTCAAGGGTTGGGTTATATTTCTAGGCTTGCATAAGTGTCACTTTCAATGTCTGAAACAATTAATGTAATTGTGGAAGAGAAGGTTATGTCTGTCCTGTATAGGACTAAGGCTCCTTTTTGGTTTGACATGTTGAATCAATTGGGCATAAAATCAAAGGATTGTGTTCTTCATCTTTTTTTCTGTACTGAGGATGAGTTTTGAACTAGGTAATACAAACTAAACTGTTTACATGATAAATCCTATAACATTTTATTAAGCCTTTAAGTGAATTAGCAGGAATGTAGTTCTAGGAAAGGGTTGTGAAAATACAAGACATATGAAATGCCTCAACATATTGTAGATTCACATTCAAATAGTGATTTTAAGATTTAAGTCTTTTTTGATTAGCTGGTTCATCAATTGCATACTCGATCAATCGTGAAATTTTCTTCTCACCATTACGCATAGATATATTTAGGCTCTAATGGTATTGCAGAAATAATTTCCAAAAACTAATAGAGTCAATTGGTCATGTTAGTTCGTGGGTCTTGATACCATAAATGCTGGTTCGTGTGTGTGGGCATGCTGTAAAACGTGAAAGAACTATAGAAAAGCGTAAGAACAGTCAACGTTGATGTCTGAAAGATTGCAAATTTTATCTGTAATCGATGCAATTTAAAGTTATAAATCCCACGATGGAGTATGGGGGAATTAATTTATGCAGATGGGATGATGCATTTATCCCATGTTGGAAGCCATGTGTTTCGAAAGACATTCAATCATCATTGTAACCTTTACTAAGAGCAGAGGAAGACATTTTCCGTTGCAGATTTTCATGAACAGAAAATTGACGATCCTAATGCTTTCGAAGAAACACTATTATTTTTAAATCTGTGATGGCGTAACCATTGCTGCAGTTCAGGCCACCAGAATCAAAATGGCAGATATGTGTTCAGTCGTCTTGTAATTTAGCCATATCATTCCAATAAAACAACTTTTAATATATATTTTCAGTATTGTTGTTTGTATGATATTGTGTCAGTATCTTAAAGAGACGTGACACTCTTATTTTATGAACTCACTGTATTTGTCTTAAAGCATTTTAATGAAATATTATCAATATCAAAGTAATATTTGGTACACTCCTAATTAAGTCAAACTTCTGCCATCATCGGTATCCGTTGGCGTTAATTCAAATTATCAGCAAAGATACTTGTTTCTTAATACAAGTAATAGCAGCGCGATAATTTTCTTATGATCAAAGGGAAATAATTCTAATTTATACTTCATCTTACTTGTATAAGTTAGATCCCTGGAAACAATAGTATTCATGCAGTTGAACTATTTGCATGCGCCCTTAGTTAAATTCAAGATCCCATTGAATGACTCTATTTTGGACATTTGTAGCTTAATCCACACTTTCATATACCCCTGTTGTTTTCACCGAGTTGTTCTTTATCTTTTAAAAGCTAGTCTTATAGATTTTATGTTTTCTATTGCAGTGAATATTCATATAGAGTGGAACGATTCATCAATATATCGATGTATCGATACATTGGGTGAAACGATACACATATCGAGACAAGAGACAGAGAATCGATACAAAACGATACATACCACAGTCATGTTATTTTAGTCTTTAACAGTCATGAATAATTATTATTTATTGCCTTATTATTCTGTAGAATTATAATCCATTTGAAGTCACAGGAACCTATGCTTATTAGTAAAAAATTAAAAAGACTATTTGACAATAACCATTAGCCGTCTAAAAGTCAACACAAAATGAAATGGCCCGTAATCTGGAGATCCTCCTCCATTCCATGCTAATTATCTTAACCCAAAGGTATGTTCAGCGTACATTCCAAACCTGTTCCACATGTATAATGAAGTACATTACACATCAATTTAATAACCTTTATCATGCATTGTTCCAGTTTTTAAATTGTATCTTGATTCCTTTGGTCGATTTGAAAGCTATGCTACCGGTTTGTTGCACGGTGAAATATGTTACACTGAATTATCATTTGTGGTTATATTTTTTTTTTCTTTATTAAACTTAAGGTTAAACAATAACCACCAATCAGAAATCAATGTAGCTTATACTCTGTGTGGCAAATAGGAAGTAATGGCAGAGCAACATAGACTTCGCAGGAAAGTCATTATATATGTCAAGTACTTACGCGGATATGCTTTCAGGATGTGTTATTTGTGCGCGAACAGTGAAACGCGAGAACTCACTCAAGTTCGTTGAAAGCTTGACATATGGTTATGTGCTCAGCAAAGTATACAATTTTTATTTAACCGTTCTTGTCGCGACATCTGTTTTTCGGATAGCAGTTGTTCCATATCTGAGTTCTTCAAACAGGATACGAATGGTTGTGAAGCTAAATTTGATTAGCACAACGTGCTCGGGATAAGCATTTTGTGGCATCGTTTGAAAACATTCAGGAAGAAAATTAGTAAACACAAAATGGCTGCTTACAGACTACGTTCATGACGATTTCGTTCGGCAAATACTTGCTGATGATAGTGATGATGGCAATAATTTTTAAAGTTATGAAGTATATCAGATTATTGGAGATTGTAGAGTGTTAATGTAGATACCAGTGAGCGATTTTGGGCCTGAAAATGGTATTAAATACCAGACAGGTGTACATGCTGGATCGACAATAAATACGTGGCATGTCCCTTTCAGTGATATTTCGAAAATACATGTACAAAGGGCTAAATACTGAGAGTAACTAATATACAGACAATTCAAAAGTATAATGCAAATTTAATATCTTTTAATTAATTAGTTTCGCCCAGCTACAAAACATATATAAGTATAAATATTAGAGTCAAGATAATTTGAATAAAATAATGGTAAAAAATTGAAATTAGGCAGCAAAGATATTTATTTACCACCTCTGTTTACACAAGCATTGATGGACTAAATACATCTTTACAGCATTATGGAACAGATATGAAATGTGGAGCAGCAGTCAGTAATCTACTTAATTTAACAAAGGAAGGTCATGTTCGTGAAACGTCCTATTTTGGAGATGTATCCAAAAGATAATATCTTACAGCATTATGGAAAATTGTACAAAACAGTCACAAAGATCAGTTTCCCAACATATTCAAGAAGACAAAGCTAACTATGTATATGGTACTTCAGACATAAGCACAGAACAATATTGATAAAAAGAGGGACCAGATTCTGCTCAAAATAAATTAACAGATTAATGCTTATGCAACTACAGATGCCATCTGTCAAAGATGTTGATTTCAGTAGATCTCTAAGTTAAACAGGAAGAAAGATAGACTTTTCGAACTTTAGATAAATATTGACATATGACCGTTGGTTCCTCGCATCCTTTCTTCTTTGATAAAGTCTCCCTTAAGATAAAATCATGTCATCATCTCTCCTTAAATTGTACATGATTAACAAATATGGAATTTCTCATTTTCGTGCAGAGATATATAACAAGTGAATGAAGACGCTGATGGAATAAATGAAATTAGCATAGAATGAGATATTAGGTATATTTCAAACTGCTCAAGCTTATCACCTTGAATAAGTTAAAAAAATTGCAGAAAATAACTGTGCAAAGTCAATAGTTTTCCTTCTTCACTCTAAAATACAAGTACCTGAGGCTGCAACTGGCTTCTCCATCTTCAGGTAGTGAAATGTAATAGATTTTGTCGGTATTCAACGTTATTCCCATTTCCTGTTTTTTGTTTTTTTTGTAGATGAGATTTTCTTTGAACGAGAAAATTGCATCATTTCTTCTGTTTTGAAGATAACATTGTAATGTCTTCCAATTGTAACTGAGCCACGAAATTGGTAATAACATGTTTTAAAATCATTCATCTTATACAAAACTAAGGGAATTAATGGTACCACGATTAAATGGCCTAAAACGTTTAATAACAGGTAGTCCGTTTGAATGTATTGGTTGTATCTTCTCATTAATAAGAATTTTATATCAATATATTATAACTATATGTCTGTATGTAGCCTGCGTAAAGGAAATAGGATCAGAATGTCAATATACATGATAGGGCGCCAACTACCTTCAAATATGGAAAGACCATCAAGTCTATATATGTATCAGTATATATCGTATCAGGGGCTGCGTATTGTGAATCGCATCGATACGCAGCACAGATGTATCATTTCACCCCTAATATTCATCATGCTTTTCGCACGCTTTCACTTTTTTGTAAACCCCACCCCCAATCGATTTTAAAAACAAAAAGAATCAACGATATCAAATATGCACAAAACTTAGTCACTTCATTCATCAATTTATAATTTCCCGAATAAAAGTCGCCGGAGGTGTTTGAGTGGGTGTCCAAAACATTGTCAATTTATTGGCGTTTCAAACCCAGCGGATCGTCTCCATGTAAACAGAAACACGTTATTTGTACACGTAATTACGTCGACCAGATATGACCCATCACACAAGATATACAGGCACTTAATCTTCAGATGTAGCACATTTTTGGAAGACAAGAAAGTTCTGATTGGGTCCAATCACATTTTTAAATGCATTCAAACTTGAGAAGTAATAAAGATAAATAATCTAATTGTACAAGTTCATGTGTCATCTGCATTCAACACAAGTATAACACATATGTCCCATTTGATTATACCGTGTCAGAGTTTATTATGGTACATAAAAGCGATTGGTGGATGAGATGTAGTTCGTCCTTCAAGTCAATGATGACCACTTTAGTTATCCAGTGTTTCATCGGCAAGAAATGGTCTGTGGGTGCGTAGGTGGCCGATGTGCGCCCTGAATGTTCTGTGGCATCGTGGACATGGGATAGTAGCAACACTTATCGTTGGGTAACTGTTTAGGGATTTCATGGCTTGCTTCCATTGTTCTTCCGCGGCTGTCCTGTTGGCCTCGCAAGCTGCAGCACCGTTAGCAGTGGAAGAGCGCCACACGACCATGTCCTCGGCAGTCTACTCCCAGTGTTATAGCTAATGCCAAAGTTCTTCAATGACGTCTTCAAGGTGTCCTTGTATCGTTTCCTCTGGCCTTCTTTGTTGCGGTTTCCCTGTTGAAGCTCGCCAAAAAAGACTTTTTTTATTGTAAGCCGGTGGACTGGCATGTGAGTGGCATATGAGCTAAATGGGCTTCCTATCACAACTGTGGTTGCATCAAGATGGTGTAGATACTTGGAAAGCTATTTTTGGGCAAGGACCTCAGTATACAGAATCATGTTTTGCCGCTTGATGTTTAGGAGTCTTCTGCTGCAGGTATTGCGGAATGTGGATGAGATAGAAAAAAAGCAGGAAGCGCAACATTATTTATCACATAGTGCACACTATTCATATAATGTGAGCAGTTTAATATTTTGGATAAGTCAACATACTGATATATTCCTTATGTGAATCTAATTGGATCAAGTAAACCCATGATATTATTATGCAGTGTTCTTTTTATTGATCTGCTGTGACAATGGGAACTTTCCATACCACGCCTTCCAGAACTTTTCTTTACTAATAATATCGACATTTTTTCCACCATTTTTGAATAGATTACCCGAAAGACATTGGAATTGAATGGTTACTTGTTTCAAAATATGACAAATTTTCCCTATCTTGGCTCGATATAAATTAAATGAATGTATTCTTCAATTGATGGGAAGTGGACGGCCTGTAACATGGAATATACCATATGACAATTGTAGTTTACGCGTTACTTAAAGGAGTAAATAAACTCGCCCTCTTTTGAGAACAAGTTGGACATATGCCCGTCTCCCAACTGACATAAATTTATTCAATCATAGTGTGTTTACGCTGTAAAATGGCTCCAACAATGTTTCTGTTCACATTATACATTCCCATTCTAACTAAAATTTGCCGATGTCTATGTCTGTGTCCGCCAAGACTTGAAAAACCGGATAGTATTCACCTTGCTTCATGAATTCAGTATTCAGTTATTATCTTTCTGAGATCCTAGAAATACTTACATGGTTAATAGCCATAAACTGTGTCCCATAAATTGTGGGGTTTATATCTTTATTTAACGTTTGTACACTAATTGATCCCCCTTGAGGCTATCTTGCCTCAAGGACGACCAATTAGCTCAGTAGTAAGGGAAACGTAGACTTCTAGCCCGAAGACCTTTTCCAACTCTCCAAACAAATATAAATTACCACCTAAAAGACCCTCTCCCAGAGCGACTATAATTTTTTTGGCATGGAGACATCTAGCACAAATATAATCCAAAACCTCATCCATCCCTCTAAACAAATATAAATTACCATCTCTGAGGCCCTGTCCCAAAACAATACCTAAGTGCAAATGTATTTACTCCATTTTCGCAAAAACGTTCATCAAATTTGTTATTGCTCAATCCACGTTTGATAATAATATCTGTTTTGAGTTTATGATGATTCGTTCGAATAGTCATTGCTCTTATAAAACTAAAGCCTCCGTCAAATTTCATAAACTTTTTAACAAAATCGCAAGGCAGACCTTTTGCATTATTCGGTATTTTGTTATTGTTTAGCAATACGGAGTACATTTTACTGTGTAATCCAATCAAGTGTTTGATGATGTTCCAGTTCATTTCACATTTGAACTTGCCAACAACCCTTTTATTTGTGTCCTCGTGAAATTCACTGTCACGAGGGAAATCGGCTAAATCATATTTGTGCCTAAGTATCATTAGTAGATTAATAAGACTCACAAAAATATAGTTATCCCCAAACTGTCTTAGTTGCCTTTTTCCCCATATATAATCTTGCATCTTAAATTTTATAACTGTTCAGCACATGTACAGACACCACATCAGCATCCAGATTCATATCCCAAAGATTAGATACATTGTTGTAAAACGTTTAAGCTGTCTCACTTTTGTACATTAAGAAAAGCAGTACAACAATCTCCACATCTTTCAAACACAGGTTAAAAGCGTGCAAACCTTTTAGTATATAAATGGTTTATACAAAATATCTCAAATACTAAAATGCAGGATTAAAAATAAATAATTTTGCGGTAAGGAAAACCGTAACTAAAATGTCGTATACAAAGAAAGACAACTTTATTGTTACAAATTGAGTTTCCATTGAACAAACTAAGATTACACGCGGTAAAATTGAATCTTTCGTAATAATGAATTTATTGTATCTTGTATTATCCTTGTTCGTTCGTTCGTCTGCACCTTGGAAAGTTTATTACGACATCAGATTCAGTTTTGTCGTTTAGATGATAGTGGTGAAACATTAGTTCAGCGTCAGTAAATGTAAAGTTATAGTTAGGTACAAATATAATTACTTCTTTATATCTTTGTTACGAAGTGTATTTTCTGTTAAGATGTCCATTCTTTAGGAAATAGTTTCTCCAAAATATTAGTGTATTTGTGTTTAGCATACAGCTCATAAAGGCATACTTGCTTGAATAGCTACCATCCAATCATGAATGATACAGTAATGTATGAATTATCAGAAATCAATATTTACGTTCTGAATACTGATACATCAAGCTCAGACAGATTATCTTGCAACCAGAGCATGGATCATTTAGTGTAAAAGATCGCATCTGCAAGTACAATAATATATCTGACTTTTATACAGAAAACTAGATAGGTGTGCCATTTGTTAGATCAACGGTTTTATACAAGTCGTCCCTTCTTTGATTTTCAATCGGTAGCATTCGTCTCACTTCCTTCAAATAATCAAAATCTGGAACATAATACATGAAGAAAAACACATTATATATATATATATATATATATATATATATATATATATATATATATATATATATATATATATATATATATATATATATATATAAAGAAGTTAAGCCAAGTAGATTTCTTGAAGACAATTTGTTACAAAAGATAATGAAGCTGAGTTCGAATTTTCTCCTTTACCATTTTACGTTTAAGGGGCATAAAACAAGTTAGAAGATTCGAGAAGCTGACCTTGATTATGTTTTCTCTCTAAACCGGGTTTACTGTTGTGCTCATTTTTTCATATACTCAAAACACTTAAAAAAATATGAAACTACTTAGGTCCGATGAAAATAAGAGCAAAAGAAGAAAGGTGATTGGACTTTATGTATGTGTGCAGGTCGGTATCCATTTTTTATGTGAGTGTTGCAAAACTGACTTAAATTCAACAAAGAGGTGTGTGTTTTCCTCCCGCAACTAAAATAGTACCTTCTCAATATAGTGTGTATATCAACATACCTCTATTGGCATACCTAATAGTAGGTACTCAATATAGTATGTATATCACCATAGCTTTATCGGCATACCTAATAATAGGTACACATTATAGTGTGTATATCAATATACCTATATCGGCATACCTAATAATAGGCATTCAATACAGTGTGTATATCAACATACATGTACTTATATCGGCATACCTAATATTAGGTACTCTAAATAGTGTGTATATCAACATATCTGTATCGCCATACCCTTTAGTAGGTATTCAGTATAACATTCCTATATCGGCATACCTAATAGTAGGTACTAAGTACAGTGTGTATATCAACACTCCTATATCGGCATACCTAATATTAGGTACTCAGTATAGTGTGTATATTAACATAGCTATATCGCTATACCCAATAGTAGGTACTCAGTATAATGTGTATATCAACATACCTATATAGGTATAACTAATAGTGGGTACACACTCTAGTGTGTATATCAACATACCTATATCGGCATAGCTAATATTAGGTACTCAGTATAGTGTGTATATCTACATATCCATATCGCCATACCCAATAGTAGGTACTAAGTATAATATGTATATCAACTTACCTATATTGGCATACCTAATAGCGGGTACTCAGTAAAGTGTGTATTATCAACATACCTATATCGGCATATACGATAGCTTCTTCTGATTCACATGAAGCTATAACTTCACCCCTGTGAAAAATGAATGAAATTTAAAACCATCTCTCTCTCTCTCTCTCTCTCTCTCTCTCTCTCTCTCTCTCTCTCTCTCTCTCTCTCTCTCTCTCTCTCTCTCTCTCTCTCTCTCTCTCTCTCTCTCTCTCTCTCTCTCTCTCTCTCTCTCTCTGTAACACATGGGCTTATTTCAAGATTCTTTTAATCCAATATAAATCCAGATTTGAGAAACACTCTGATACAACTAAACCATTATATATATATATATATATATATATATATATATATATATATATATATATATATATATATATATATATATATATATATACCCAATTGAGTCATAACAAAGACTTACAAAAATGGTACTAACAGCTGCCTCGCTTGACACTCAGCTTTAAGAGGTTATTGTTAGGTGTTAGGACTGGTCAGCCTGGTGTCAGGATAATGTGACTGGGTGGAACATCATGCTACATGTCTGCGGCATGATGCCACAGTGCTAGACATCCCTATAAACTGCCACACTGCAGACATCGAAGCGATATGACTGAAAATTTGTTAAATCTACGTTAAAAATCAATCACATCACATCACACATCATATATCGGTAGTCACGATTGTTCCAATTATTGACAATTACATATACATAATAATATGAAGGTGACCTTAGTGGGCATCTTTAGCTGAATAATGAATACTAAATATTGGCCGATAGTAAAAGTAGGTGTTAGTCTAGAAACATAAAAACTAGGTTTATTATGGGCAAAATAAACTAAATTAGTTAGAGGAAAAAAAAACTCTGACGACATGCAAGCTTTTTCTTTACCATGGACTGACGACTAAGCTATGGCCCCAAGTAACGTAAGGGGACGTTTCATCCGTGGCGGGCCCCACAGAGGCCACGTAAACTTGATTGTCCACAGCCCGCGCCTTGCTAAGTACATCCCAGTGAACTGGTCCAGTCTTTCTGCTGAATGCGCCCATAAATATTAACAAATTGCAGCCTAAATAATAATAATAATAATAATAATAATAATAATAATAATAATAATAATAATAATAATAATAATGATGATAATAATAATAATAATAATAATAATAATAATAATAATAATAATAATAATAATAATAATAATAATAATAATAATAATAATAATAATAATAACAACACTAATAATCATCATTATCATATTCATCATCATCGCGATCTTCTTTTGAAGGCTCCCACTATGACGATGCATACTATTGTCATGTCTCATTCAACGAGATTCTCGCGATACCCTAAATAGGCTTCATTTGGAGCTTTTGAAGTCTCGCTGAAGTTTCATTCAGTTAGAGTAACAATTGTCAATCACCCAAGGTAAGGAACCAATCCGATGTGTTTGAAAAACTAGTTATTATACGCTCATTTTTTTCTCCGTTATTTTTACATTGTCGAATTGTACAGTATATTTCCATATTGTTTCAAACTGCACGACACGTCTGTCTAACAATAATATTGTGTATTAGGAACTACTTTGGAAGCAAACTATGTAGCCCCATTTAGAACATGCTTTAGCTTTCAGATTAATAAATTTGTTTGCGAATGAACTAAACAAGCCGTTTCGTCCATTTGAAAGAAGAGATGATGAAGTTAACAAATGAAACTTTCATAAAAGCCAACGAATGTCAATAACAAACGCGATATTCACAATGTCAACAACAAACGTGATATTCGCAATGTCAACAACGAACGTGATATTTGTAATGTCAACAACAAACGCGATATTCACAATGTCAACAACAAGCATGATATTATCAATGTAAACAACAAACGTGATATTCGCAATGTCAACAACAAACGTAAGAGATGCAGTAATTTAAAATACAATTTTGGTAGTTTAAACAGTTATTTTGGAGCAATATTAGTAACTTTTCGCAAATGGAATGGTTCAGACAATGACAGCGCTCTCTACAGTCCATAAAAATAAAACAGAAAAAAAATTAAGGACAAAGGCTATCTTATATCTGAGACTAGCCATAGAAGTCGGTCAAAACATTTAAGTCGAGAAAAAAAAATGGAACAGGTTTTGGCAGGAATCTTAGATCCCCAGAACCAAAAAGTCAAGACGACGAAAAGGTATTATTTCCGCTGGCTACATGGACTGTTACACACCAGCTTTTTTTTACCAATTTTCACCGTTTAGCTATTTTGATTCATGTTAGGCTAGCGATAGAAGACATAACACTGTATGATACATGCCATAAATAGGGTTCTCCCAACAACGAGCTTGTGAATAGAGCATAAACATGTACCTTCTTTTGTAGATATTTAGAATGCTAATAAATATATTTATATGTGTGCACCCTAAACTTCCTCAAAATTTGCATACAGAAATCGCACTGTAATTTCGACTACATTCCTCAATCAATCATTCTCTTTACAGCAGCTTTAATTCAATAAATCCAGTCCATCATAAGCAGAAAAGCAGAATTGAGGAGGATCAGCAGACAAAATTCCATCTATTCCAGACCAAACAGAAAAGTGTTTCAACGCAAATTCATTTAAAATGTGACTCTAAATTCCAAATGTAAGTAGACCAAAATGAGATTATTATTTTAAGATAATGTCGAGCGCGTGAAGGCTTTCAAAGGACGCTGAGCGGTGCTAAGTAATAATATTACTGTCAATCAGAGGTTGCTTATTTATTTTCAGAAACAGCATACATTCAAATACCTTGTTTCTTGTAGTGTATTCCTTTATGATTCATCCTTAGGTAGGAAAATAAAATTAGCATAAAATAAAAAGGTTACTGCATTTGGAAAAATATGAACTAAGTTTTCAGATTAATACTTCACTCCCAATGTCGAGTATCATTACCAGGAAAAATCTCGTTCATATTTTCTCATATAAATGCATTAACATATAAGTACTGAGAGCAGAAAGCCGAAACAATTTTGAGCAACAATTCTTAGTCAAGCTGAATCTTAGTACCACCAATTTTCATTTTTTTTCTCTCTAATCGAAGATACCTCTCTGTCTGTAAATTCTCGCCATTTCTGGAAACTGTAAGTCGAAACATATGCCAACTCCAATTTTGCAGTAATCTGTAATCACACGAAAAGAGTAGTTATTTAGGTTCATTTGTTGAGAGAGAGAGAGAGAGAGAGAGAGAGAGAGAGAGAGAGAGAGAGAGAGAGAGAGAGAGAGAGAGAGAGAGAGAGAGATTACATTATGTGACATAAACTGTGCACTTGCATAGTCTGAAAGGACCGGTAAGTATTATTCTTGTGTTTCTTTACTGTTAATTCGTGGATGCAGACCTGGAGAATTTGCTTTGAATACGTGCTTAGTGTGCAAGAAAAGTTATAGTTGGTTCTGACTTAGCAATAAAATCTATGATCTAACCATAATAATTCCTTACTTGAACTTACATCGAAGCATTCAATTCAGTAGATCCACGCTTTGTCGACGTTGGTTAAATAAAATTAAAACTATTCATATAGTATTAGTACTGGACCTTTTTGAAAGACCACTTTGAGCAGATATGTAGGAACAGTAGACATTTTCATGTTGAAACAATGTAGATACAAATATTTTGAGAATACTTAATGCGTAAGTCTGTAAATTGGTCCCACATTTTTTATGAATTTTAGGTATGTACTATCTGCCGCCTATCTTTGTTCGAGGTAAAATAGGCTAGTACAAAAGACATTGGTGAACTAAAATCTCAGTAAATTTAGGATTTTAAAGGAACCATAAAATAGCAATATGATCTCATGCTTATTATCGGTTACAGAACAAAATCACTGTTTCAGACTAAGCCATAGGAAATTGAGGATTTTCATTTCATTCAAATGTAAGAAAAAACAGCAACAAAGTAGAACCATTACCTGTTGTAACAGAAGTAAAAGTGTTTCCAGGAATAACGTTTTGTGACTCTGTTATTCGTAAGCGTGGACCCAAGTCGACGTCAAACATGTGGTTCTGTATGATGAAAAACTTTGTATTAAAGAAACATTTTTGTGTAAATTAATCAGGTAGCTTGAAGATGTGTTTGTAAGAGAAGATTTCATTACTTTCAAGAGGTATTTAAAATCTGTTTACTGATTTTATTGAACGTTTTGATTTTCATTTTATATCACATGGTGTTTTTGTGGCTGATTCAGGACAATAACCTATTGCTTATACTAGATATAAAGAAGGCAGAATATAAAAAGATGCAAACGGTTTTTGTATTCAGACTCTGGTTACACAAGACAAGAAACACAAAGTGCAACTCGATGACTTCACCCGATGTCAATATATTGTACATGTTACATGTTATCAAGGTCAATGAAGAGTATTATATTATCAAGGTCATCGAAGAATATTATATTATAAAGGTCGTCAAAGAGACTTATATTATCAAAGCAAATGAAGAGCATTATGCTATCAAATTAAAGAATACAGGTTTATGTGCGATTTATATAAACGCAATCTCCCAGCATACATACAGTTTAACATTTACAGTGTCTCAGTAAATAATAGTCACTCTCATGAAGTAAATAAAAATGAAGTCGTTATAGAAATAAATTTACACGAGGAACTAAAAAAATAAAATATTCTCGAAAAAGGAATCATAAAACGTTATTTTGAAACAAACAATATTTTTCTTATTTTTTACTGTTGAACTCTATATTCTACCATAAACGTATGTTTTAAAATTTGTGACATAAAAAACATGAGGAATCAAATGTAAGTCAATAACACATTCTTTACACAAATCAATGTGTTACGTTCATCCTTTTTTTTCAGTTTCCCTTTTTTTAAATAATTACTTGCAGAAATATTAATAACGCGGTTAAATCTTTAAATAGGTCCTAGCGATTTAACTTTCAAATACGGGGGTAAATATGATAGGCAAACGAACTTTATCTTCGAACATAACAACCGCATTAAACATTTTGGAGAACCGACAAAATTAACTCATGCAATTTAGTAGAATATTTGTAAAAAGACGTGTTTACGGCCAAATATAAAAAATGGAAGGTAATATTTTGAACGATTTTAAAAACATGGAGACAAGAGACTGTTAAAACATTGATACTTTTTCAAGGCAATAAAAAGGATCAAAATTATGTTATCAGATTAAGAAGCAAATAAAGAAATGTAATAATGAACTATCTAAAAATGTTACACAATTAGAGTCAACATCAATTGACTTAAGCACATAAATATGATTAGAGATAAATGCAATTAATGATATTAAGAAAGTAAGATAAATCTGATGATGACTCATTAGGAAGTATCTCGTTAGTTGATTTTTTATTGTACACATAAAGATAGTATTATGAACACTACCAGCACTAGCTAGTTCTTACGAACTTTATATTTTTCAACACAGATTTCTGAAAATGTTATATATGACAGAGCTATAGAATGGCATTATGACAATAATATAAAATCAAACAAAGACTACCTTCCTATTTTTAGTTTAAAAATTGCGAACCCGACTTGATTTTACATCTTATATTGAAATTGTTCTAAATAATAAAACTACTACTTTTATAGTAACTATAAATTAAGGGTTTCTGTTGCTACGAACTTTACCTGTGGCAGATCATGAATTAGAATAAGAAAGAATAAACCAATCATAAACATCTTTTATAAGGAAAGAAGAATTTCCTTTTCAATTTAAAGAGTTTAAGATCATACTCTCAGATCATTAATTTACATTTTTAATAATGGAGACTGCATACAACTGTAATATTATCAAGTAAATGACAAGAACAACAATAACGGTTAGAGAAGTAATTGCTTTGATATTCACTGGAAGTAATTTCCTCTTTAACATATGCCATGCTGATTTAGAAAGAGAAAGACGAAATAATTTAATTAAAAAATGAAAAACAAATAACCAGTACAAGAAACTTAAGATTCCATGTGTTATGAATATTTAAGTTTGCATTGTTTGTTCGATATATTTTTTAATTTTATTTAATTATATGTTGTGGGAAAAAATATTGTATTTAGTTGCTGATCTAATCTCCCTACAATTATTACACCAGAAATACAACCTACTGCTTTTTACATTAAATAAAAGAAATGCCTTCCAATAGATTTCCTATCATTTTTATTTACCAAATTACGAATATGTAATGAAGCTACATTCTCTACCAGTTAGACGACGTAATAATTTTGTAAGATACCATTTTCTTAGATAATGTTTTAATCTTTCCTTAAGTGTTTTAGCAATTATAAAACTATTGTGCATTCTGCCTTTTCTGACTTAACATTAGGCGTCTTGTTAAACTGTTCTGCATTCACAAATAATTTTTATGTTGGATGTACTTTCTGATGTTATTATTTCCTCCAGAATAAACTGTCAAGATTTTCATCTCATTATATAATCTTTACAGATTTTGAACTTAGTATTTCAATGTTCTATTTCGACAATATATCTACAGTAATTTAATACCACACATTACTTGTGTTCCAAAAACAGTAATCAATTCTCTAAACCATTAGTCAGCTGAGCCATAACCATTAATATACTACACTACTAACACAATTATCATTCTTAAAAATGGAATTCATATATTTTATTATTCTACTAACCTTCCTATATTGACCTATGAGTTCTCCTCTTGGGTTAAAAATATTACACAGATTACCAAACATTTCCGGTTTCCCAGAGGCTTCTGGGTAGGTACCTGAAAAACAATGACATTGCAGATTTACTATCCAAGACAGAGGGAGGGGTTTAGCTTTGCTATGCCTTGTAGTGCTTGATTTTAAGCATGTATTACAAAGTTTAGGAGATAAACACTTATAAATTTTTGTTCTCGATATCATAGACATGGTGACACTAAACGTCTCACATTTCTCCTCAAATTTGAGATTTGGTATTATTTTGTTTATTATCTTGTTTATTATCTTGTTTATGGTACTTCAGTCTATGGATACTTTTGCCACAGTGAAAAATAATGCAAAACCACATTTTACTTTAAAGTCCATGCTTTGAAAAATTACTCCAATCCTGAAAAAGTTTCTTGGAAATAATGCAATGTTTCGAAAGAAAAAACGACCAATACATAATTTAAAGTATCCATGATTCTTATGCAAACCATCGGAAGAGAGTAATGAAATATCTTTTAAAAGGGGATAACAGTAATATTCAAACGGATAGAAAAATTTGCAATACATATTCGATTATCATCTTAAATGTTGATATCTGCCGATTTACCATGCACGATTAACGTAAGATTTTAATATAAAGAAAGATCACTTGAGTCAGGTGAATGACCACATAAATAAGCAGAGATCTCATTCATAAGAAACCTCACTGAATATAATCCTACTATAATAGAAATACAACTTTTATAAAATTCTGATAAGAGATAGAGTCGCTGAAGTGTTCACAAAATAAACCCAACAAAGACAGAGTACCTCATTAATATGCGTAAATCTCGCTTATAACCGTACCCATCCAACGTACCTGATAACTAAATCTGCACATTTGTACCAAATTCGGTTTGGGAATGTTTTCTCTAGAATGATATCTGCCAGCCCAATGCAATAAAACCTCATTAATCTTAGTGGTTCTCACTTATTATCATGATCATGATCTGACATGATTATAAAGGAAAATAGTCCTAATCGAATCAAAATCGGATCAGAAAAATGTGCTCTAGAGTGATATCAATCTCAGATAATCATCAGCATATCAATTATATCATTGCTGAACTTTTCAGGAATCTTCACGATATGAACTTCTATTACAAGTTTGTTCAAAATCTGCATGAAAAATACAGACACTAGAATTGTAACAGGCTCATCTTAAAATGTGACTAGGGTGGTCGAATTGTCTATGGCCACCCAGGGTCAAGTTTTAGACACTTAAATCATTTCTCTAGTTTCGTAGTATGATAATGAAAGATTTCGATTTATACTACTTTTCTAGCTCACAACTTCTAACCGCCATTATTGTTTTCTTATTTAGCAAGCAAGCCACAAACGTTGTGCACCCCTTAGGCAATAAAATGAGTCCCAAAACGATCTGACAATTCAAATACGCTTTCATGTACATAACAAGAAATACTTAAACAATTCCAAAACAAAATTAATTCTCTCCAACATTCGCGCACATGCAACTAAAGACAGTTTGTCTGATGCCTTACCTTTTCGATTGTTGCTACGACACTGTGCAGTGGAATAGCATGATCTCTATACCAATCTACAATTGACACTCTACTGCTTAAGAAAGCAAACAACCAAAACACTCTATGCAATATACTAGGGAAATACTAAAACCAGAAGACTTTATGTTATTTATAAACAATGTACCGAGCTAGACCTTCAAACACTGTAACAGAAAACACTTCCAATGAAGATATCCTCATTTGGTTTCATTGGTTGCCAATCGTTGTTGTTCTAGACAAAATCAAGACGGTGTATGTGCGTATCTTCTGTTACGACCCTGTAGTTTACGTGTGTCTGTTAAGAAATGAATTTTGTTGAAATCTATTTATTTCATTTTTATTTCATTAATAAGAATATATTAACATCAATCTAATATGTTGTTAAAAACATCGTGTTTACTTGAGTCGTAAATGTGACTCATATGAACATGTGTTGTGTATTGATGGCAAATTCATTACAAGTAAACATTCTAGAAGAGCTATGAAAACGATTGGCTAATACTTGGTTAGGCTTTCCTAATGTCCAGATGTATTGTGGAATTGCATGCGTCCTCCATGCGCGTGCAATTCAAACAACGTATTAGCTTCGTTTATATGCTGAGGTATATTGTAAGACGTTCAGCGTCAGAGTCAGAGTTTATTGTAACATCTTGGAGTTACATAACTTCTTATTACCTTAAAAAGGTATTTTTGTGCTAAAAGAAGTTGTCTGTTCGTAGGTCTACGTAGAACAACATGTGTTTTGTTAGGGGAGCGAAATTTACTTCGTTTTTCTGAATAATTGTTTTCCTGAAGAACAACATTACTGGTTTGGACAAAAAGACATTTTCCGAAAATATTCTAAATTTGAACGTAACAATGCAAATTGTGCTTTGCTGTTTAAATTCTGGATTTTTCTGTTTAGCCTTCGTCTGACGTCATCATCCTCTAGTTTGGACCGGAACTAAACTGTGTTTAGAGCTTATTACAGGACTTATGTTTAACTTTAGAACAAACAATTTGGATCATTTCCGTAAATCGTAAATCTTGGTTTACATAATTACATTTTTCAATGTGTTCTAGGAAAACAAACTATTTTTCTTTAAATTTACAAAGCTTGTTGTCTTCACTCTTTTTTATGTTACTTTGAACTAGCCGATACGTAATATAAAGAAATCCCGGACGAGCCCCCAATTTGCTGTGGCTAATCTCGATCTCGGCCTTGTTTTCGAATAGAACCAACCACCCTCTTTTCTCAAATTAGCACAAGCAGTTGCACTAAAACAAAAACTCCAAAGCAGA
This sequence comes from Potamilus streckersoni, assembly GCA_016746295.1. NCBI lineage: Eukaryota > Metazoa > Mollusca > Bivalvia > Unionida > Unionidae > Potamilus > Potamilus streckersoni. The sequence goes on along the minus strand of JAEAOA010000236.1, from coordinate 1,190,388 downwards.
TAGGTTGATACAAACGTTTGTGCAGCGAGTGTCGATGAACTAAACCAATTGTTGTCTACACATGAATTCTATGTTGCAGATAACCTTGTTTCCAAAAAGCTGTTTGGTTGGCAGAAAAAGGACTGTAACCAATCAAGAAAGGGTCCTCTGAAGCCTTTGGAATGAATTTGTACGACAATCGTATGGAAATATCGACGTCTTCATTTCTTTCAACCAGCTATCATGCTTCCAGACCATAACGTATGCATATGGTGGCTTAAGTAAATAATTGTATCCGTGGCTGCTATAGAACTTCTTCCAACAACTCCCTAGGGATTGTGCTCTTGTTGATACTCGAACAACCGTGAGTAATCCAAAAACAAAGATTTCAGTGCGTTTACCCAGGACTGGAACCTTCGTATTTGGGTTAACAATACCGTTAGGTTCCAATATATTTGTATACTCAGGTAGATCCGCATTGCCTGATATTTTCAAATCTCTTGAACAAACCTGTCCTTTGCCTTGGTTTAAGACACCATTGCCTACTTCAACAACACCATAGGTGCTCTGTTGTTGGCTACCAGCGCAATAATTTGATCTTTCTTGTTTGTGAGTGCTGTACGTGTTATACTCAGCATGCTTCGAAAAGGTGGTAAATGATTGTCCAATCATTCCAACTCGAGCTCAAAAAACCAAACCCCATGCATGACCATTTCCCAATTGTTTGTTCGCTCCCTGTTGCTGTTGCATTATTGCAGAAATAGATTGGTATGAGGTGTGCCTCGGACTATAAGGGTTGCATATTTGTGGTAGATGTATTCCCCTTCTTCGACATAACAATCTTGTAGAAATCTGTGTTTGTTGGCGTTTCCACGATTTGCATTTGGATTTCAAATACTTCTGGAATATGGTCAGAGGAATACAAAGATCTTATTGCTGCACCGAAGGCTTTGGAAAGCCTTCATATGTGTTCCTGTTCCTAATAGTTCGGTGCTACACGACAATTATGTTGTTCCAAAATATTTCTCCGCCGTGGCTGTTGCAGAAGGAACACGGATCATCAATCTCTTGTATGATACGCCAGGATGGTTGTGGGTACATACCGTAGAAGATCAAAGATATATTTATTGAGTTCTCAAAATACACGCATTGGTTACCGCACAACTATAGGATGTCTTCTAGACATTTTGCTGCTGTGTTTTTCCTTGTATATAGAGAACGACTTTCACTTTAGCAGTGTTATCCTTGTTTTGTCGAAATCCTAGCATCTGAGTCTACTTGGCTCTTTTTGGAGGATGTTTCTAATTTTATCTTTTGCTTTCATTTGACAATGCTTCGAAGACCATATCTAAATAGGAAGTTATTTTCTATTTTTCTGCTCAACCAGGATCTGTTATAGATCCTTTACCTTCTTTTCTTTCGCGATCAAGAATTTTCTAGACGTTTTAATATTTTGTATCTCCATAGTTCCAACATTCTGCAATCTCCAGCCACCTCTGTTTTCATTCTTTTTAGACAGTAGCAAAGTTTCTCACTCGGTTGCAGACTATTAGAGTGACCATACTTGCTGTTCTATTCCAATAGTGAGGCTCATTCGAATGCACAAAAATGTGCACATTTTACCTAATCACTTACAAAGTATATAAAGTATATAAGGTCTGACTTTATGTTAACAATAGTGATTAAGTAATATTTATACATCGATATATTCCTAACCATGATTATTGAATCCCTGTAATTCTAATTTATTTCCTTTCTATCATCTGATCAGGAGATTGCATCAGTAAAACATTAACTTTTATGTAGATCGAAGTTTGCTTTCATTAGCCTCTTAACTGCGAAAGAATACACAGCCTGATTTTCGCTAGAGTCGTCGATTCTTTATAAAGTAAGATAGGGGAGTGTCATGCCTATAATGCAAGTGATGCATTGTTAAGATCATTATTTTAATATATAAGAAAATACTTGATACTATTTAAGCCAGGCATTTTTTTCATTAGAATACGTTTGCGTATGGCACGTTGTTTTATAGCATTCGTAGTTACTCTTTCTACGGATTTCGATCTATCAAAAGTAACATTGTGTTCATTTTAAGGAGATCTCTTTCCTGATATATGATCTTGACCTTGAAAAACAGCTTCTGGAGGAAAATGCAATAATTTAAGAATACTGACTTGTAAAGCCTTTCATATGCCTTTTTCGGCAGAATAAGTGTATGTTTGGGTGTAGAAAGGTCTACTGATTATTTCTTTCTGCATGTGCATATTGGACAACGAATGGGTGTGTTCTTTATGGTGCTTCAGATTGATAAATAAGCAACAGAATCAAGATAGAGATAATCCAAATGATTTTGTTCTAAGAAGCCAAGGTCACAATAATGTATTGAAAGCAATACAATAATTAGGAAACATTCACGTTGATAGGTTCTACATTTTTCCAAGCCAATTCCTATTAAAATGTTAAGGGACACATGAACTTCTCAGAGTCTTTTATTTTCAGGCACTTTGCCTTTTTCTGAGAATCTAGTTTTAATGAAAGTTCTTATTCAGGGAGTAGATAGCAGTTTTGTTAATGTTCTTATCCATTGTGCACATTTGTCATCAAACATAGTCTCAGGAACCGTGATAGTCATAATAAGGACATCTTTACTCATCAAGGCTATTCATTCATTAACAGTCTATCACCTAGCTGGAGATATAGCTGTGGTTAATCGACCTATGACTGACACGTCTTGTTTGAACCAGAAGGTTGATCCTATTGAAAATGAAATTCTTGATTTATTCCCAGCTTGTGCAGTTCATAGATGTATCACTAAAAAGATCCTGCAATCAGAACATTACTCCTTAAACTGACAGTTCTCAGTCTTTTGTTGAGGTCCCTTCTGCTCCTCGTATTGATCTATTGATATATATATATATATATATATATATATATATATATATATATATATATATATATATATATATATATATATATATATATATATTATTACAGTGATCCTCTTTTGACATCTTGATTCTGTTTATTCAATGTAATACAAAACAATCGCTTTTTTTCAAACAGGAACAAGATGCTGAGATCTCATGTTTGTTTCAGAGGGCTATTAGTGAAAGTGAAGCGACACGTGTACTGCTATTTTGTGAAAAATGTTATCCTTCATGAGAAAATGGAGACCACTTGGTGTATCTGTGACGAGCTATCAGTAAGTTATCAAACTGTTGTTCTTAAATCATATTGATTGGAATTCTTAGCCTACACCACGAAACTTCCTTGGCTGGTCATTCAAGTGTCACTAATACTAATCACAAGATTTGAGTCATTTATATTGCCCTACAAGTAAAAGTAACATTTGTAAATACTGGAGTAATTGACTCACTTTTCAAATGGTAGGAAACCCAATCAAGCAATTCTTCAAACTCATCTACAAGCTGTTGCTGCATTTGACAAACCATTTAATAGACAAACAATGCACTATGTTGTTCCTGAACATAATACTAAGAAAGGCAACCAATACTTGCTGACCATAATGTGAGTGTCAACAAGATTTCCAGACGCAATTCCTTTGATGAACGTTAAAACTTAAACAATAGTATATACTTTGATAATGTGGGAGTATATCTTACAGCTTCTGGCATTCTGATCAAGTTCAAATTTTATGTCTGAAACTTTCCAATAGGTTGGTAATGAAATAGGAATTAAAAAGTTTATATCTTCTGCCTATCACCTTTAAAGTCAGGGTTTTTAAGAAAGATTTCACTAAAAATTGAGGAATATGATTCCGTCATATTACATTGATACAATAAATTCTTGTGATGACGGTGTTTATTTGCAGTGGTTGTGCTGCAAAACAAAAATCAGGTTTATAACAATTGGATTTTAGTTCTTTCAGCTACACTTTGGATACGCTGTCAGTGGATTACTATTTAAAACTAACGGAAGTTCTCTTGTGAATGTGCGCATTCTTAAAATTGCACAAGGCACTTAGTAGCATGCACAGGCAAACAATAATGAAGCATGACATCTATTATTGACATACTGATACATTTTTATGAAAGTTTTCCTCCGCAAGTAGCAACATTCTCCAGTAACAATTACAATTGTTCGATTTTTTGGCAGATGCCAGGAATTTCATATATAGATTTGAATTCTAGGATCGGTAATGTAGGCGCCGATGGTCACAATTAAGTTGCTCGAAGGGTTTAAACAATATATTTTTACGCTTTGGTGTCTCATTGGATGTTTACCTCCAAACAGAAATATTTCATTCTCCCTTGCAGCCTCTGATAATAACTGAAATGTTGGTCCGTTTGGAACTGGTTCCATAACTTCCAGAAAGACCTTGGGGTCACACCGGGAAGTAAAAAACTCCTGGAAAACAAATTTGAGTTATATGTGCACGTCGTCGATGTTTCTGACTGTCCACCCCACCCCCATTCCACTGTATCCCTCTCATTCACTCGTTACTGCTGAGTTTACCCATTTGGAGATGGTATCATTATTTGCCATCCCTAATGGTTCAAGTCTATGCTTTTAAATTATCCAACAATGAAATCAAGAAAACATACCTAAGCATGTAATCAGTTTAACAGGCGAGAGAGAAAGATATGGGGGTGCATTATGTAAATAGTGATGTTACTAATTAGTAGCTGAGCAATACCGTCATTAGTGTAGAAAACCTAAATACTGGAACATTAAACCAGTTATAGTCATTTCAAAACGCCTTATAAATTCCCTTGAATTCAACCTTTTTTCAACTTAGATATGACCATCCACCATCTTCTCAGCACTGCTATGGTTATTAATATTTTCCATTCAGAAAGAGTGAATCAATAATGACAACTTCGATTACGGATGAAGTGCCTAGTCAGCAAGTGGGATAATCTGATCAATTTCATTACACTGTGTGTTTCCTTATTTAGCATGATCAAACTGAATTGTTTAAAATTATATTAAATATATTCTTCATGTGTTTGCGTAATCCGCATTACTCGATTTTAACCATTCTTTTACCGTCACTTTCAATCAATTCATTTCACTTCTAACCTTCGCCCAAAATGATTGGTCCACGGAATTTAGTAAAATATCTGGGCCACACACATCCTAGAGGAAACATTCGCTATGACTCGCTACTAAGATGTTTTAAATTCTGGCCCACTAAAACCAACAATATTGTAACAACAAAACACACTCTTTCCAAAACCCCAAATGTTAATGACCGCGAAATCTGGCTCAGTGTTCTTGAATTTGTATAAGAGAAACGTAGCTAAGTGACCTTTTATAATAGTTATGATGCCAGCGCCGTCTAGACACCAGGCTTTTTTGGATAAAAATCTAAAGCTTTTATATAGTAACTCGGTTCATGCAACTTGTTTAAGCAACAAGATATAGAGGATCTCAGATAGATAATTAAATAGTACTAAATTTATGAAACGAGTTCAAAAATATCCAGTTGTGGCATACAAAGGCTCCTAAAAGGTGGAACGTATTCCATTAAATTTACAAATTCAACAATAATTAATTACGAATTTGAGATTCAGTTTATCACTTAGTTATTGCTGCAATTAGAGCTTAGACAGAAAAAGGGCAATTAATTTATAGCATCTATTTAATTCCGGTTTAGCCGTTGCCCGTTTCAATTCATGAGGGAGACAAAAGTAGTCATAGACCTGAGTTCAAGCAATTCTCGACAAGTCCATAACCAGTAACCTTTTAAAGTAGATTACTTTTACAAAGTATATTTCAAAGAGCAACAGTCTTTCTAATCAAAATAATATTTTTCATCACTGGTTCTCTTATTCAGATTCCATTGTGATGACACATAGTTAACTTGGTCAGATCAGCTTGGAGATATACGTGGATTTCGATGCCGACTTTCTTTTACAATGCTACATGTGGGGATGCTGTGCAAGAGCCATAAAGTGTTTAGCAGCAACAAAAAGAAGGCTGCCTAAATTACAAGGGGCTGACAAGTGTTTCATCTTCACTCACCCTATATATTTGTATTTGGACATGGATTTGGATTTTCCTCCACACTTTTCCATGTGTTATGTTTATCTTGACGTTGGGAGAACTTTAAGTAGGGCAAATGGTCATATTACTACATACGTAACAACTAATGCAAGTTATTGAATAATCGACCTTAATATTATATAATTCGAATATATATATATATATATATATATATATATATATATATATATATATATATATATATATATATATATATGTATATATATATATATATATATGTATATATATATGTATATATATATGCATATATATATATATATATATATATATATATATATGTATATGTATATATATATATATATATATATATATATATATATATAAATATATATATATATTATTTATATATATATATATATATATATATATATATATATATATATATATATATATATATATATATATATATATATATATATATATATATATATATATGTATATGTATATCTGATTTTATATCTTCACCACTAAAAATACCATTGAGATTTTATCATATTTTCCAAGAATTTACATCGTGTGTACAAAGTAGTTCAACTCTTCGTATCAGTAATAGACCTAATTTATAAAACGCCTATCAAATCCTTGGTTCCATTTATATTGTGTAAATTCTTAAAATATAACTATTTTGGACAGGACGGGACGTTAGGACTACACTTCCTGTGATTTCGGCTTAAATATGTAATGACTACCTCGCGCAGACTCTTAAGTGAAAGAACATTTTCCTCCTATTTTCATTTAATCAGCACATACTCCATTTGCCTTTCTATTCTTTACATTTCACAACTGTCTCCGTTTTGAAGACATCATCTTCCTTGTCATCTCGTGAAAAATGAACCTTTTAAAATATTATTTCAATATTCCCTCCTACCAAGACATTTAATTTATTTAGATTCTCTTAAAACTAATTTTCTGAGTGTGTGTGTGAATATATATATATATATATATATATATATATATATATATATATATATATATATATATATATATATATATATAATCTTTAGTGAAATTAGAAGGCTTGTGAATCTAGTTTATGCTTATGCATCTCATAGCCATCTGTTGTAAGATGACCAAACAAGGTTATATATATATATATATATATATATATATATATATATATATATATATATATATATATATATATATATATATTTATATATATAAACGTTATATATATTTTCCTCCTTGCCTATTTCGATTTGCGACATATCCACAAAATGACAGGCACACTTATTATGTCCATCAATAAGGCTTATAATATATTTCCCATTTTCGGCATGTTTTTCTCAGCAAAATAGTTCAATATTTCCACATCATAGTCTATGAGTCTGAATTCATCCTTCCTCTACATACCTTTGTTTGTCTGAATGAGTGGAAAGAATAATAAATATGTTCTTTCTCCAGTAATTCCTTCCTTGCTTTCCTTCAATGAACTGTATTTGCAGAGTTTTATTCTATTCATAACTCAGTTTTTCGTTTTGACTTTCTTAGCCCAGATGTATTTTGAAACGACGGAAATCACCGTCAATATATATATATATATATATATATATATATATATATATATATATATATATATATATATATATATATATATATGTGTGTGTGTGTGCATGTGTGTGTACGTACAACTGTTACCATTTTTATTATGTTTTTATATCCTTATAAATGAACTATTTATCTGAAACTGATAATATACGTGACTAATATAAGACCTTCTGTATGGAAACCCTTTCTAGTAATTTTGTCTAATGTGTCAGTAGTTTGTTTTATCAATTAATCTCTAAGATACGACTATTTTATAGGCATCTCTTTTATTTTCAGGTCTTTAGCCCTTGCTTCACGATCAAGTTTTATTTGCCTCCTCAGCAAATTATTATTCGAGAAGGAAACGAACTTTGTTAATCGTAGTATGTATCTATTAAATCAGTTATTTGTTGGTGTAAGTCTATTATTAATATGAGTTTTATAGCCTTCAAATTAGTTGTTACAACAACAAGACCCCAACTTACATAAAAATGCCATAGCGTAAGCTTGAATAAATACATCATTAAGAGCTCAGTTATTGAGCATTGCATCCACAAGTGTCGCACAAATATCACTGACCAGTTTACGTGACGCTGTGCTAACTTTACGTGAAGACATGACTGGCCTGCTTATTGCAGAGATTCCGTTCCTAAATCAAGAAAATTCTACAAGATTGCATTAAACCATCCATTTAATATGGTATTTTTAAAATAAGTGTTACTCCACAATTTAATCTTAGGGATCATGGAGCTTTTCATCGACTTCTGTCAAAATGACATTTACTTCTTTATAAGAACGAACAAAGTCAGTTCCTATAAATAAGATTTTTCCTGCAGATACATGATTACATCACCAATTTGCGTATGTCAAAGGGCAAACTTCTTCACTCATTAGAGTATTACAAATATTTCTTTCTATACGATAACTAAACTACCATATTGTAAAAATAGTTCATATTGACTGGTATTAAATTTACACTGCTTTCAAGCACATAAATATTTTGGGATTTGTTAGAGAGGTTTTCTTAATAAAAGAAAACAAATTGATACATTTAGTTGTTAGTGAGCCAGTAAAAAAATGGGGGTCAAATGAATTAGGTTTTTGGTGGCATTCAAAACCATTACAATTGAAAGTGAAACAAGTGTGAGTTATGACGTTCTCAAAAAAAAATAATGGCGGATGTTACATGTTAGTTAAAAATAATTTTATAGTGGAAGAAAACTAGTTATCCTGCTAAAACTGACTGTATCGTTTATGTGAGACGAGACAAATGATTTATACGTACTAATATCAATAGTGTAGTGGGATAGTATAGCGACAGTGGGAGTTATCATTAAAATCAGTCTTGAATAGTATAGCGACACGATTTATGGGGTCAAACCCACAACCTGTGATACTATAACAATAATGGGAATTTTGTATTAGCACATTGGCACTGTATAGCGACAAGAGGAATTGTACAGGATAGGTGACGTCACGGTACTAGACACTGGCAACACTGTAGCAAGCGGCTGACCTAAATACACATACACAGCTACTAATCTAGGGAGGAACACATATAATAGCGATAAAGAAACATACAACACGTACATATGGAAAAATTTGCAAATAAAAATCTTTTCGAGACATTGGAAGTGGCCCTGAAAAAAAGCCTTTGGGTTCTTCTTCGCTTTTTTTATCTTCTCCATTTGTTCCACCAGTTCCTGACTTTTTGAATGATTCCTTTGTTCTTTTTCTTTTCTTCGTCTGGCATCCAGCCAGGATGACCAAGAGCTCTAAACTTTGCTTGTACCTTTATCCAATTGTTATTTAATTTTTGAAAGTCTCATGTCTTCTTTTTATTTTCTTTCTCCTTTCTTTCTTTTGTCCATATTTCCTTCGTGGTCTGGACTTCTTCCTCCAGTACCTTTTACATGAGATATTCAGTTTTTTTTAAGTCTATGACCAGGTTTATCACAAAAGTCCACTTGGTTAAATCGAAGAAGTCTTGTAGAAAGGAACCTACTCTCACATATTCAGGTTGAATGAAACCTCTAATCTTCTCCAATTGCTCCTCTGCCATACTTGCTACTAGATGTTGAGCTAAGTTCAGGTTGATGCCTTTTCTGGATACAATGTCTCTGTTAACTTGATATTTCTGTTCCTTTTCAATCCTTTCAATCACGCAGACTCCATCCATTATCCAAAAATAAATATATTTGAGTTGATTAAAGAGAATCATCTTGTATAGGTGACGCTCACCAGTTATTATGTACTTTTGAGAGAGTGATGTATGTAAGGTGAAGTTGTTTGCATTTTAAACATGCATAGTGGAGAGAATGTTCGCATACCTATATACTACTTTCATGTAATGTGGCTGAAATGTCTTTGGATATTGTACTTTTGGAAATTTTAAATGATTTTAGGACACTGCTAATTAAAATGACTGCTCCCTTGTGCTCCAAAAATCAACCTGAATTTGTCTAAAGTACACTATTCTTGGCAGCTATTAAAATATGGAAAATGAATTTTGCCAAACTAGATAATACCAGCTTCTAAGAGTGCATAGAATGAATTACCAAATACATAAAATGTTAAAAAAAAGTTATCGGCTCTATTTTTTACAATTTATCTCTGAAGTTCGAGAAGTGAAACTGAGCAAGTAGAACTAGCACTTTTTTGAAAGGTGCACATCTGTAGTAAGACCAAGCTGTATACTCTCTAACCCATATTGCACCCATCAATCATACATCAAAATAAAGGGAATTAATGGTTCTTTGAACAATACCCAAGATATACAAAGTCTCTTTTAAATAGCTAGTTTAGCTTTTGAGGAAACCCGGGGTAACTCTTTTTCTTTAAAATTATAACCCTATGCTAAATACGAAAAATGTAGAGCGCCACCATCATGTGCAGAATTGCGCGAATGACGAACGATATTATTTATATACTTCAAGCACGGACGTAAAGGAAAACATCACTTACATTCACTTCACATATGATATACTATCCTAACTAACGAAGGAGCAATCATAAAACAGACAAATATACTATCCACACAATCGGGATGAGAAGAAACAACACACAAATATACTATCCACACTATCGGGATGAAAATAAAAAAGACAAATATACTATCCACACAGTCGAGATAAGAAAAGAAAGACGACACAATTATAATATCCACACCACCGAAAAACCACACACAGCATTAACATAAGTGTTTAAAGCCACATTACACTACATTTACACGAATTGGCAATTTGGATAGACTCTTCCCAAGACATCTGATTAGCCCTGAGAAAGGCTGTTTTTTGACAATTCCATATGCACTTGGTTAATGTCGGCACCTCCCAGGTCTGGCTTCACACACGCAACGTCTGATTCAGTAATTCTCCCAATTCACATTTGAGATTGGGAGAGCAGACGGAGGTTGAGTTACTTCGCTTCTCCCAGTCTTCAGTCTCTGTGATAGTGAAGGCTTTCCTCCTTCTGCTATACCACAACCGTGGATGATGACGTTGTGGTACTGGTAGTGATTGTGGCATTGGTGCTGCCACTGCTGGAGGTTTCCTCAACCCAGGTTTCACCCCGCACTTAGGTAAAATGAAGAGGTGAGGTAGGATACTTTACTCCTTCAATTTCTTTTTATCTTTCTTCTCTTTTCTATTCTTTCTTTGTCCAAGATTTGATAGACTTTTTACAAGGGTCGACTGACGATTTGATGTATGGGTAAACGCACAATCTTGTTTGGTTGTTAATTGGTCAGTTTAAAGTTTCCATCCTGTCCAGAATGCAAAGCCTCTTTAAGTACGCCAAAGTTTACCGATAATTGAGTCAATCCTTTCACTTTACATTCCATGTGCACTCTTCTTTGAGGGTTACTGTATTCGTAACCGTAATGTTTGGGACCGCCATTGCAAAAATTAGAATGTTGTCCTCAAAGTTGCTCGTCCGTTCAGGCTCCTAAACGGTCAACTTCGATTTTAGGTTGTTGCTGACCAAGACGGCTGATATAGATGCAACTATCCGCATCAAAATACAGCACACGATATCCTAACAGTTCTAAAGCTTCGTACAGGTTTAAGCAAACATGGGTTGTCACTACAATAATGATATTTCCAAATCTCTTCTATAGGTTCTAAGATCCATTGGGCAAAATCTGTCAATGTGTTTGTCACCCGAAAAATTTTTTCACGTCCTCCAGGAATCCAGGAATCTTGCTACGATGAGGGCAATGAGTCAAGATAGGTTCCTGGATGCACTCTTTATACGCTCTGTGAGCCACGCAGAAATTAGGAATGTGAATGCCAGTTTTGGGCATGCATTAGAAATCGAAACAAAATGAAATTGCCTTTCTTCTTCTTCTGGTCAACTTCTTCCTCTTCATTTATAGAATGGTATATTTGAATGTGGCATTGGTGTTACAAGTCCACGATTTGCCAACTGTGGCATCGTTTCTTTCCTGAACAGAAGTAAGCCTTAGCGCTGTTGGTAAGTGTAACTTGTCCACAAGTAGGGCACAATCTCAGGAGCTGACAAGCACATTTCTGCTGTGATCTTTGCGTTTGCAAATGTTGCTGGTAACAGATAGAACTGACAAAAGTGCGTTGACAAGCTGGGCAATGCACACGTTCTTGTCCTTCGTCAAGAAATGGTTTAAATGCCAAATATCCTGAGCATTTCGATCCGCAATGCTTATGTTGCTCTCGATTCATATAGCCATAGTCACATTTCTCTTAGTAATAGTAGTAATGAATAATTGATGATCTTTTATCAGAGACCCCCGGCCCTCCCAAAACGTTGTAAGTTAACATTGTTGTCAGCAGACTTTGTTAGCTCAAAACGATGCCTTTACGTGATAAGGTTTTTCTAACACATTTTCGGACAAAAATATCTTTTTTGCCGGAGGGTCTCTGATAAAGGATACATCAATCCTCACTACTACTAAGTACTTAATTGTTAAAAATGTTATATTAAACAAATAAAATATTATATATATATATATATATATATATATATATATATATATATATATATATATATATATATATATATATATATATATATAATGTAAAATACGTCAATCAGACATGTTGGATTCGATCTAACAAATAGATTTTGTAAATGATTTATTTCGATCAAAGCAGCGTCAGGGTATACTGGTATTAAACATAAAGTAATAAGCGATTGCATTAAAAGGTGGGATATTATGTATCGCCTACATATGGATCAGTCTGATTATTCGCAATTAAAAGCGGTGTGAGAATAGCGGGATGGGCAGATGATGTGATGACATTTATTGACAATATGGTTGATATATTATTCGATAACGAAATTACTAAAGCTATACAAAATTAATTAATCATCAACTTATTATCATCATCTGTTTCGTATTTGCTAACTTTCATTGGCAGAATATCTGTTAACATACTATCAATAATGCGAAACTCGCGTATTAAATCGTCCATATCATATTTTATACCACGCAAATAAGATCAAATTTGATCGAGTAATTTTTTATAGGTTATACTCGCTCGTTTGCAAGCATTTCTTTTAGTCGTAAGTCGAGGTTCGACTTTTTTACACACTGCTGCAAGAGAAACGCCGACACCAGATAGTATTAACAGAAGCGGATTTAATAATGCGCCACTTAAAATTATACCAGAGCCGGTCATTAGTAGCGGCAGATATGATATTACTCGCAGTATTTTGGTATCGTATTTGTAACAATTTTTGACGCACCAAAGATTTTTATGATAGTATCTGTAATATTGGATTAGAGCGTCAACATCTTGTTTCGGAACGTTTTCTGCAATATGATTGAAATCGACTATATTTGTTTCATTATATAATATTTGTTTATATATTTTTAAGTAACTAATTCTGGAGTTTCAGCTACAAATTCAATACACCACCAATAAGTAGCTGCGGTTAACTTTTTATTATCCGCTATCAGCATAAACGTTTCCTCGATATCTTTGGTTAACACAATAGACACAGTTCCAGAAAAATCATCAGTTGAATGACGCCATGGAAATGTTGTAAATATAGTAAACTTTGCACTACTAAACAAAGACAATCTATATACACCAGTAACCTCTGCGATATGTTTAAGAGTGTTATTTTGCTGCGACCAGGTTGCTTTTCCTGATGCTACAGTGTACACAATATTTTTAATTTGTTTGTGAGGAATTTTAATGAGATCAGTTTTTGAATAATATTTGGAATGCCACTTGTAATATCGTTAAGTCTTGTGTTAATGTCAGTGAGATTAATGATAACAGTTGGTGGAGTTCCAAAAAAATCATTGTTATTTCTGTTTATGTTTTTACGAAAATTTAGAAATGTTTGTACGTGATTAAAAAACTCAGTTCTAAATGCGGAAACTCCATCATTGATTGTCGTTAACGAAGTCGTTATTGGAATTTCTTTATCGTCGACATATTTTTTAGTTGCAGCGTCGAAATCCGTTTCTGGTGCTCTAAGATTAGTAATACCATTGTTGTTCATATTAAGAAATGCAAGCATAATACCACCGCGCACTGACACGTACTTAGATTCTTGATCGTCGACGTATTTTTTTGTTGTTGCATCTGTATCTGCGGTGGGGTTTCCGAGATAGGTAATTTTTTCCTGACATTATTATGTCGCCAATAAATACATCGCCAGCTTTCTTAACAGAATCGTTAAAGGACTGCCTCGATTCTTGTATTTTATCTTGGTCAGTAAAAGTAACTATATTATTAACAACCGCGGTGGAAATTCGTACAAATACATCAGATAGTTGTATATTGCTGGTTTTTAATCGTCCTTCTTTATCTTGAAAAATAACAACTTCGTTTTGATCTGCACTCGTGACATTTAATAAATTAGTAATTTCATTTTTGAATTGGTCGAGAGTTGCGTATTTAGATAAGTCACCTTGTTGAGCAGACGCTGCATTTCCTACTGATGTTCCAAATTTTGAATAAAAACTCATTATTTATTTACTGCTTGATAAAATTATATACCAAAATAGTAATGGCAAAATCGTCGATATTAAACTTTGATACAGAGCTGTTGGTGAAACATAAACATAACAATGAGCTTCCAGATTGTCATTATCTTATTGTTGGTAGAACTGGATCTGGCAAAACAAATTTGCTAATGAATTTACTTCTGAGAGATAATTTTAACTACGATCGAGTTTATATTTACACAATTAATCCGCAGCAAGATAAGTACGAGCTACTTAACAATTATAATGACAAACTTGAATCTGGCGAGGATTTCTTTATAATCAAACAACCAGAAGAACTTATTCCAGTTAATCAACTCGATACGTCTGAGCATAAAATAGTTGTTTTTGATGATATTCCGCTAAACAACGAGGAAATGAATAAAATCAGATCGTATTTTTCACTGTCGCGAAGTAAGAAATGTAATTCTATTTATCACGCTAAAGGATATTATAATATCGACAGATTTATTAGGCGAAATACTGGTTGTTTTATATTATTTCTAGGTCTTGACAATATTGACGTTAGAAATATCGCGAACGAACAATGCGGCGACGCAACAAAAGATAAATTTATTGAACTATATCGGCAAAAAGATATGATTTCTTTTTATTCGATAAGTTAACAAATGATAAGAATAAAATGTTTTGATGTTGTATTGAAAACTATCTACAATAATATTTTATAGAAAATAATATATAATTAATGGAAAAACAAGCAAAGTACAGAAAACATATCGAAAATCTAAAAAGGCTTGCGCAATCTCAGAAAAAATCTAAACAGTTAGTTCAGCAAGCTCGACGTGGTCAAGTTGTTGCAGCAGAAACAGCAGCTAAAGTTCTCAAATCAGTTACTGAGGCTTTGCTTGGAAAACAACCCGAAACTAAACCACTTTCAGAAGAAGAAGCTAAACAATTACAAGAGAAAGGTTTACTCGGATTAGTTAAAGAACAACAAGAGGCGGCTGCTGGAAGAATTATTGAGAGATCTGATGCGGAAAAGAACAGATTAGCTGAGGCACTTGTGGCATATATAGCTAATCTTGTTGCAAGGCAAACTGAAATAGATCGGCTTATAAATAATCCGCTAGAACTCGAATGAAGATTAGCAGCATCAACATCGCAAGAAGTTAAAAATATTTTAGCAAATTTATCAGGAGATATAAAAGCTTTAAGAAGGAGCAAAAAAGAGCTGGTGAGCTTACTGTAAGGTTTTTGGAGGCTGGAGAGCAAAGACAATGGTGTATAAAACAAGCAAATGAGGTGATAAAAGATGATGAATACGATGATTTTTTAAAGAAAGAAAATATAAAAGATATTGGTAATATAGACAAGTGGACCGATGCAGATTATACCACATTGACTGATAGATTAAATTAAATAATAAAAGAGGGAGCTGCTGCTAAAAATGAGTTAAAGGCAGTTATAAAAGAAGCAGAAATGCTTCCAATTTATGACGGAATGAGATATGGTATTATTGCTGGCATATTTGTAAAAACAGCAGAAAATAACAGACCAAAACCTTTTGGTACAGGTTGGGATTTTAAAAGAAAATTTGGTTTATTTGATAGGACACGTGTAAAAAATTATATAGAAGAAAAAACAGAAACAGGCGTCAGAATATTCGCATTAGTTACTGAAATGATCGGCAGATTAATGCTATTGATAACATCAAAAGAAGTAGGAAATGTTGGTGTTGAAATCGATAATGAAATCATCGATATACTTGATAATTTAAGATCGAGTAATTTATTAGCATCTGACGAATATGATACTTTGCACCTCGACTTAATCGCGGCGACTTAATTTTATAAAAATATAATAATAAATGTCAGCAACATTATTACTCGACTCCAGCCAATCTGATAAAGATAGCGCGAACTTTTCAGTAAAGTATAATCCGCCAATAGAACTCGGTCGTGAAAAACAATATGAAATTGGATTAATTTCATGTACTTGTTGGAACGCCATGGCGAACATTAAGACGGGTATTAATGATGATTTTTTTTATTTACTTCTAACAATAGAAGTTCTCCATTATTCAGTAAATATAGACCAATTAAAACCCACAAGGCGCCTACAGTTTAACTGATTTGAAAAAAAAAACGATAAAAGAATTTATAACGAAAAATCGTGGCAATGCAGATGAATTTGAGCTAGCACCAAATTATAATACATTGCGAGCTAGAATAACGTTAAAAAATTGATTTGCTGTTACTTTATTTCAAGGTTTTGCATCATTGATAGGATTTAAGGCTGCTATATATCAATCTTTTGAAAATCCCGAAACATTTGATGGTGAACGTCCAGTAAGCATAACTGAAGTTAACACTATACTGGTAAATTGCTCTATTGCATCTGGTTCTTATTCAGCCAAAGGCAGCAAAGGTCAAATTATATATAGTTTCTCACCAGAAGTTCCACCTGGTTCTCTTATGCAAATTAGTCCACGTCATATCATTTATTATTCCCTGAACGTCGAAAATCAAATAAATGAAGTAAATATGCAATTGAGGGATCAAACTGGAATACAGCTGGATTTGAATAACGAAATTTTTACTTATTACGTGCACCTACGCGCAATCACTTCGTGATTGACAACAAAATTATACAATCTCAGATATATGATGAAGCAGAAAAAAGTATATCGAAGAAAAATAGTAGGAGGATTTTTCGGAAATATATTTAATAAAATTGCTGAAAATATTCCAGCACTAGCTCGTAAAGTTGCGCCAATTGCACTTGACGCTGGCAAAGCTTTTCCAACTGGAGCTGCAATTTGCTGCTGGAACTGCAGTGGGACAAAAAATATCTGATAAAATAAAAGGCGAAACACCGTCAATCAAACAAGTTATTTCGGAAATCGCACCAACAAAAGAAACCCAACGAGCGATGATAACAACAACGAAACATCTTTTATCACCAAAGGGCGAGCAGATTATACAAAATTTAATATCTAAAGTTACAACGCCACAATAATTTTATATAACCTAATAAAATAAAAAAATGTCTGTAAAACCTTATCTCGATTTTACAGAAATTCCTGACAAAGACGACGCAGTAACGGAATTTGAGTATGTCAAATATCTAGATGAAAATTCTAACGAACCTAATAAGGCTGGCGTTAGAACATTTAATAACAGAGACGAGAACGTATTTCTACTGCCTCACAAAGCAATGTTAGAAGTTCGTGGTCGGATTATGACCACAGCTGGTCCGCCTGTTGCAATTGCGGCTGGCATAGAAGTAGCTCTTATAAATATTGGCTGGTGTTTATTTAGAAGTGCTCGATATCAGCTGGCTAATCAAACTGTAGAAGATATTTCAAATCACTTACAAGTTGCAAGTACAGCTTTAAATATTTTTTTGTTTTCCGATGATTACTCTAAATCAACTGCAACTAATATGACGTGGTTTAAAGATACTGGACGTGGTATAGCAGAATCGACCGAACTTTTATGGAAAGGTGTTTTAGTACACGGAGCTAATGCTGCTGAAGATTTTTCAATTGTAAGAGGTTTTCTTATCGTTAATGCGGCAGCGCTAGGCATAGACACACCAGCTATAGATGCTAATTAAGACGCTGTAAGAGTTTCACTTACTGCTGCTTGTAATAATATTGGTATAACCGCACCAGGGGCAGCTGCAGACGGCGTTGCAATGTTAGATTTAGTTCACACAATTGAGGTAAGAAATACACGTTATAATGAAGGTTTTTCTAAAAGAAGAGCACTCGCAGCAGTATCACGTCAAATTACAATGATGTTACCACTAAGTACAATATTTGGCTTTTGCAGAGACTATAATAAAGTATTTCGCGGAGTTAAACATACGCTTATTTTAGATCGAGCAGAGCGAGATGATTGCCTATTTAGATTTGGTGGTGCTGATGTGCAATTTGTTATAAACAAACTTGCACTATGGATGCCACGAATAACCTCATCGGTCAATGAAGCATTAGAATTAGATGAATTGCTGGAAATAGGCACGAATAAAATTCATTTTCAACAACATAAAATATATCAAACAGCAGTTCCGAATACCAACAACATCGAGTGAACAGCTGCCGCGTCATTTACTTGTTGTATTCCAGTGACAAGATCGACGCGGAAGCCAAACACAAAATAATGGAATATTTGACAACGTTGGTGTCAGATGAATTTATGTCAGAATAAATTCAAAGCAATATCCAGAACGAGCGATCGAGTGCAATTTTGCGGATAACGAAAATAAAAACATTACTAGACCGTACATGTACCTGCTGGATTCAATGCAGAAATATCAAGATACTGGAGACGGAACTCAGATATCAGTAGAAGAATTTTGTACACTTTATCCGATATTTCACTTTGACGTTAGTAAACATAGCGAGCGAGGTGTTGACAGTACAGCTGATATTGAGGTTACTTGGACGCTCGGGGCCGCTCCAGCAGCTTCAGCAGCGTTACATGTATATGCATTAGTGATAAGCGACAGATCTGTGACAATCGGCATCATTGGAGGTAAAATGACAATACAAGTTTAATCTGTAATCGTTATATAAGATGACAAAATATATTATAAAAGAAATACATTTAACCGACGGCCAAGTTAAAAAGTTAACAGCTGCTATTGCGAAGCGGAGGTCGGTTTCATTTAAGATGATCCCGAGTGCTTCGGGGGCTTTAAAAAATTATTATTAACCAAATATCAAGCGAATAAATACGACTGCAAAAGAACCTTTCGTTTTAAATTTGAGTGCTGCACAAATAACTGCGCTGTCCCAACGCATTGCAGTGGATGGTGGTTTGTTAGGTATGGCGCTATCAGTTATAGCCAAAACGTTACTTCCTAAAATTTTGCCAGTGTTAGGAACATTAGGGATAGCAGCGGCGTCAGGAGCAGTACATGGCGCATCAGAAAAGGCAGTTAAAGGTAGTGGTATTGTCAGAAGCAATGTCTTTGGCGGTGGTATAAAGAAAATGTTTGTCTAAAGATTAAATATAATGCCTAAACGAAAACCTGTTAGAAAAAAGACAACCACGAAAAGGAAAAGAACGACGAAAAAAAGACACAAGGTGGATTTCTTCCAATAGCCCCATTACTGGCAGGATTGGCGGGAAGTCTACTGCCGGGCCTATTAGGACGAGCGAGAAAGAGGACTAATGCTGCCGGGAACAAGGAGATAAAATCCCCTGCGTTAAGTAATTTTGATATACTTGATAAATTACAAAAAGTTAAAAATTTTCGCGGAGTTTGTTCCAAAGATGAACTAAACATCTCCAGCATTGCCGGGTTCTTGCGTTATAAATATTCAACATTTTAATGACGGATCTGGTACACATTGGGTAGCTGTTTTTGATAACAATTATTTCGACTCGTTTGGAATTCCACCGAGTGATACGGTGAAACGATATATGAGTAAATACAAAATAATAAATTATTCTTCTAATCAGATTCAGCCAGTTGGAACTTCCACTTCCGGTTATTATTGCGTGATGTTCATTAAACAGATGACCAAAAATCCAGATTTTTTAAAGTTTATTTTCCAATTTGATAAACAACCCTCTCGCGCTAATGATGAGATCGCGATTAACTTTATCTAAACTTACAACTATAACAATGTCAACATATTGTCTCAAGTGTAAAACTAAAATGGAAAATAAAGACGAAAACAAGGAAAAGACAAAGAATAATAGAATAATGCTGAAAAGTATTTGCGCAATTTGTGGAAAAAGAAAAAGCATGTTCTTGCCAGCATCAAAGTCCGGGGCGGGTTGCCCCCCTGATGTTATCAGGGACGTTATTTTAGTAGACGACTAAAACAATATTTATGTTTTTAGTAATATTTCTTATTTTGTGAGGGTCAAAACCCCAAGAAGGTTAACGGGAATTAGCATTACGTTTTTTATTTATCGATCAAAATCCGATTTTTTCTAGTTACTTTGTTTGCATTTTATAGATTTTTATGATCATTTTGCGATAAAAATCCAGACTAAAGTAGATTTTGATCGATAAATGAAAAACGTAATGTTATTTCCCGTTAACCTTCCTGGGGTTTTGACCTAACGAAAACTTTCAAAATGATATAATTTCATCGCAAAAATCGACTAAAATACCCTAAAACATCAACAAATTTGATAAAAATCAACAAATTTCATCAAACATTTGTCAGTTATAAATAAACAATGAAGTGCAACTGCGACGCAGATAGAGATTTATGTCTAGAGCAAAACAAAATTGTTACATATTGCCAGAAATGCAATAATAGAGAAATAATTGGAACGGGAATAGGTATACAGAAATTAATTGGCAAACTGCCGAAACCGAAAGGCCGTTGGACATTGCCAGGTCATAAATATACTGGTCCGTGGAATCCGCTTGATAAGCAGCTTGACGAAAATGATAATCCGCTTCCAGGACAAGAACCTTACAATCAGGTTGATACAATAGCGATGCGTCATTATATCTGCTACAGAGATATTGAGCTTTCTAGTGGCGAAACAAAACACAGTTGCGACAAAGTGATGTTAGACGAACTTAGTGAAATGAAACCAGAAAATATGCGAGATCGTGTCGACGGAGGATTGGTACAGGGTTTTATTGGAGCAAAATAAAAACTTGGACTCGGCGAAGACATATACGATGGCCCAGCGTTGCTAGGATCTGAACTACATAGACCTAAAAAAAGTTTCCGCGACGTAAAGTTGTAGCAAATGCCGTTGATGACATTTGGATTTGGGCGATAGATTTAGTTGATATGTCAAATCTAGCTCAATTTAATGTTGGACCTGATGGCGATCCGCAGATATCTTTTTAATGTTGTCGATGATTTTAGTAAGTATGCATTTAGTGTACCAGTTTCGGATAAAACAGGGACCTCAATTATTGACGCGCTAAAGCGCATAATAACAACAACAGAAAGAAAGCCAAACAAAATCTGGACCGATCACGGAGCAGAGCTTTTTAATAAAAGTTCGAGCAGTTTTGGGGACAAAAAAATATTTAAAAATACGTAACTGGAAATGAAGGAAAAAGCGTTATTGTCGAGCTATTTAATCGCACGCCTAACGAACAAATTCATAAATATTTGACAGCTAAAAACACGAATAAATATATTGACAACTTACAGAAACTTGTTGGCGAATATAATAACAAGAAACACCGAACCACTAAAATGTCGCCAAACGATGCGCTTGCAAATCCAATCCTGGCAAACTAAAACATGTACCGCAGATATAAATTTAGAGTTGGCGATAAAGTTAGAATTTCATTGACCAAGAAAACGTTTGAAAAGGGATTTACTCCGAACTGGAGCGAAGAAGTATTTGTTGTTGATAAAGTACTTTTAACAATACCAGTTACATATTCGCTGAAAGACTTGCTAGGTGAACCTATAACTGGCAGTTTTTACGAACAGGAACTTTAAAAAAAAAACAGAACAAAATATATTTGTTATCGAAAAAGTAACTAGAAAGCGCGGCAACAAAAGTTTAGTTAAATGGCGCGGATATAGCAATAAATTTAATAGTTGGGTACTAACTAAGTCGATTGCATCGACTGAATAATATTATTATAAATTTGCTCGTATTTCGTTAGTACTTACTTACATTTTACAGGTTTACATAAAGAAATTAAGCGCAATTTTCTCGCATCATCGACTGCCATTATATTAAATATTTTAACCAAAAAAATCGTATTTTATGTTTTATGTTTGTCCCGGTACTTTTAAGTTTAGAAAGGGTTTAATAAGTTGCCAAAATATTTGGTGCTCGGCAACGCTAAAATCAAATTTTAATATTGTTTTGGCAATGTGGTACTTAACATCATATCGCCCAGTTGTTGGTCTGCTTAAATATTTCTTGCTAACGACATCGTCATAGTTATACAATATATCATTTTCAGTATGGTCGATGAAATCAGCAAATCTGTCATCGGTGATATTATTAACTTGAACAAAATCTTCCGAATATATCTGAGCCAACCTCTCAATTAAGCTCATTATTATAATAATATTTTATCTAATTAACATATATTATGGAAATAAAATATCATTGTCGAGTTAATATTCTAAACAAAAAAGAATTAGCCGAAGCAGCTCGAAACGGCTTGCCGGGATATAATTTTCATTTCGTTGACGTTATGATAGCATCAGGCGAATTTGATAATTTTTTTAACAGCAGCGGATAAAATAAAACTTGATACAAACAAAATAATGACAATACGATTAAATCGCGACGATGTAATGGAATTTGGTCATAATTGTCTTTCTTGTAATGATATAAACAACATTATTAGTTACCGTATCTGAAACTAAATCTATCAAATGTTATCATAGACGTTGCTGATCTTGTTTTACCGTCAGCTACATCTTTTATTACTTGAGGATGAATTTTGTGATATTTTGCCGTAGAATAAATTGATTTAAATTTCATTTCTTCACATGTTTCAAGATTTATTGAAACAACTGAATTAGAATGTCTAGCACCACCAGCATCTCCTCTTTTACTATATTCTTGTTGAGTAACTAGATCTAAATTTTCAAGACGATTGTCGGTTTTAATTTTGTTAATGTGGTCAATAACTGAACTTTTAGGAATACTGCCTTTAAAAACTTCATAAACAAAACGATGAGATCTAAAACAAACAAAATCTGTATTTACCCCACGTACAACTACTTATAAGTAGCCATTTTTATTCAAATTCCAATAAAAATTTTTGTTTTTATATATCTAATATTTGCTTTATCATTTGCTTCATTTAGATCAAATAGTGGGTGGGTTGATATTCGTTTTGTAATCCTAAATTTTCGATATTATCTTCTGCAACTGCACCATTTGCTCTATATACACGCTGTCCTATTGGAATATCTCCAACAAACAAGGTATAAATAAAATATTTTCTAAATATATCAATTCTTTCTGCATCATCGCCCTTTACTGAAATTAATATCCAAGCCGGAGTTGGTACGCCAACAGCTTTTTAGTTGCTTCGTTGATAACAGAACCTAATGCATTTCCAGGATATAGGTTGCATTTCGAGTGTTCATGGTACGTTTCTTGCTCTTCAGATGTCAGTGGTAGATATCTCAAGATTTCTGTCATTATATAAATACAACTTTTTATATCTCTAATTAAAAATATTAAAAATTTCAATTAAATAAACAATATTACCATATACATATAATGCTGAAATTAAGCGACATCGCTAAATAGAGCATTATCAAATCCGACAAAATTGCTTCGGCATTTTCAGGATATGACAACAGTTACAAACAAACTCGACGATCAGCCTATATTAGCTAATTTTATCTCTACAAATTGATATCATCTTTTACAACCCGTTATAGCTTGGGAACTTGCAGTTCATAAAAGTATCAAACTCAAAGTCCAGTATAATATGATTTTATCAAAGTTACACTCAGTCGAAGAAACAATAACTTTTGAAAGCGAAATCTCGGAACCCTATTTGACAGCTAAATCGAGAAAAATATTAACTGGAACAAACATTGCGATGGTCGCCGATGAAATACAGCAGGAAAGAAACAAAAAACTAGAAGAATTTACCTCGTCAGGTTCAGGTTGGAAATTCGAAATAGCAAAAGCAGTTTTATTTCACACATCAAAATATAACGTACTCCGCGGCACTGGGTATGTCGATCTTCCTAAAAAAAATTAAGAACAAAAAGTGCTGTATAAATATAAAAAAACAACGATAACAAATGTTTCCAGTGGTCTTTTCTTTCTGCAATGTTTCCAAAAGAACAGAATTCCGATTGCGTCAACAAGTACTTTCCGCACAAGAACGAACTCAATTTTGATGGCATCAACTTTCCAGTAGCAGAAAGCATATACCAAAATTCGAAAAACAAAACGGTATCTCAGTAAATGTTTTCGGACTAGACGAGCGAGAAAACGTTTACCCTAGATACATCTCAGATAATGCTTCGCAAAAGACCATACATTTATTATTTTTTCAGGGACATTACTGTTGGATAAGGAACTTTAACGGCTTAGTTGGTGGACAGTACAGTAAAAACAGAAACAAGAAATACTTGTGTTGCAGATGTTTGCACGGTTTTTCTAGCGATGACAGACTGCAAGTCCATCTCAAATACTGCGTTAATGTTCAAAAAATAACTATGCCTAGCGAAAAAGAAAAAATATTAAAATTTAAAAACTATAATCATAAGCTGAGTATTCCCTTTGTTATTTACGCCGATTTCGAGCGTCTACTCGTTCCCGTAGCTGGAGCAGAAACTAATCCGAACAAATCAAGTACAAGAAAGATACAACAGCATATTCCTTGCGGCGTAGCTTATAAGGTAGTTTGTTGTGCCAGCGATAGATTTTGGTCTCCGATAAGGTTATATCGAGGTGAAGATCCTGCTGTCTGGTTATTGAAAAATTTAATAGACGAAGTTAATACAATTTCTAACAGATTACTTAGGACAGCTCCGATCAGAATAACGTCTAAACAACAACTCGACTTTGATGAGGCGGTTAATTGCCATATTTGTGAAAAACCTCTGGCAGACTCCAAGGTGCGAGATCACTGTCATTTGACCGGTCAGTATCGCGGAGCAGCTTATAACAGTTGCAATTTGAAATTTCATGCTCCGGATTTTATTCCAGTAATTTTACATAACTTTAGCGGCTAGGACAGTCATACAATTGTGGAAGCTTTTGGTGATAAAGACATTAAAGCCAAACTAAAACTAAATAACGTGATAAAATGTATTCAAAATAATTTTGAAAAGTATATGTCGGTGACCCTCGGCAAATTACGCTTTATCGACAGCTTACAATTTATGGCGGCATCATTAGACGAGCTCGTTAAAGGTTGCAGTATTTTCAATAATCTACCCAGCTGCTTCGGAGAAAACTATGTCCATTTGACAAAAAAATGGTATCTTTCCTTACGAGTATCTTGCCGATTGGAGCAAATTTAGTGAAACTTCTCTACCTGACAAAGATAAATTTTACTCGCAGCTCAAGAACGAGAACATCAGCGACGACGATTATAAATATGCGCAAGATATGTGGACTAAATTCGCCTGCAAAACATTTGGCGATTATAACGATTTATATCTAAAGACTGATGAGTTATTGCTAGCAGATGTTTGCGAGATTTTTCGTCAGGTTAGTCATGTAAATTACGGATTAGACACCTGTTGGTATTATTCTGCTCCTGGACTGTCTTGGGACGCTTTACTTAAAACTAGCGAGATAGAATTAGAACTCTTAACAGATATCGATATGTTTAACTTTAGTGAAAAAGGCATCAGAGGCGGAATTAGCGTTATAGCAAAAAAATATGCAGCAGCTAATAATAAATATTTGCAAAGTTATGATAAAAAATCTTCCGTCGAGTTACATTATTTATTTAGATAAAGTGAACCTTAATGGGTGGAGAATGCAGGAGCCAATGCCTTGCGGGGGGGAGGGTCATTGGATAATTCCAAACCAGTTTCTCAAAGAAACTGAAAAAATCTTCCCAAAGATATTTCATATTTTGTTCAAGTTGATTTAGACTACCCCAGTTCGTTACACGATCTACATAACGACTATCCATTTTGCGCAGAATCAATGACGATTGATTGCAGTTTATTATCGCCTGAACAACGAGCTATGACAATTGGAAAATGCTCTCTCGTTAACAAGTTAGTTCTAAATTTGTTAGATAAAAAAATTATGTCATGCACTACAAAAACCTAAAGCAAGCAGTAGATGCTGGACTAATTCTGAGAAAAGTCCATCGTGTGCTAAAGTTTAATCAATCGCAGTGGATGGCGGATTATATTAACCTAAATACGAAACGTCGTGCCGTAGCTACAACCGAATTTGAGAAAACTTTTTCAAGTTAATGAACAATTCAGTGTTTGGAAAGACTATGGAAAACGTATGTCGTCGAGTTTCTCTCGAAATTGTTAATGATAGCAGAAATAAGTTAGTTAGTGTCAAGGGTTTTGTTAGTATAAAAATATTTAATAAAAATCTTGCCGCAATACAACGATGAAAGACAAATTTAAAGTTAAATAAGCCAATGTATGTTGGTGCAGCTGTACTTGATATATCAAATTGGTTGATGTACGATTTTCATTATTATTTTACCAAAAAGATGTGGCCAGATTCGGAGCTGCTATCTACTGATACGGATTCTCTGGTGTACAATATAAAATGTGAAAATGTATATCAAGATATTTACGATAATAAAGATCTGTTTGATTTATCAGATTATCCAACTTCTAGTGGATTTCATGACAATTCTAACAAGAAAGTTATAGGAAAAATGAAAGACGAGTTTATGTTTGTACCGGTTAGAGAGTTTGTTGGACTTAGAAGCAAAATGTTTGCTCTTATATTAGACGACAATAAACTGACAAAGAAAACTAAAGGCATCCCCAGAGGATATGTGAAAAAGACGATGCATTTTGAGGATTTCAAAGCTGCTCTTAACAATAGCGTCACCTTTATTAAAACCAATGTCATTCGAACAAACTATCATAAGCTTGAAACAAATACAATTATAAAATGTGGACTAAGTAATTTTGATGATAAAAGGTATTGCAAAGACATAATTAATACTCTCGCTCTTGGACATTATTTAAGTAATATTGTCTAAGCATTAGAAATAATGTTTGAAAATTTGACATTAGCGGAAGGAATTAGTAATAAACTAAAACTTTTAATGATGTCTAACCACACTTGTCCTTTGAATTTGATGACGAAGTGTCAGGTATTTGTTTTAGTAAATTTGATAGAATAAAACTTTCTCTTATTAGAACAGACAAGAGCAAGTATTTCCCATATCTCGAAAGTTTAAGAGATGCTCTTTCATCAAAATACGAAAATATACATAATCCCATAAGTCAAAGCATGTACACTAAAGTTATAATAGATTTGGACAGGTCAAAAGATTTTGAAAAAGGTATCAAGTATTTATTAAACAAATTAGCTATGAAAGAACTATTCGAAAGTCGCCGCAAGGTATCTGGTAGAATTAAGTTTATGTTATACTTTCATGAAAACATTAGATACTTAATCGCAAATGTTGATAAACTATCAATAGGGTCAGAAGTCACAAACATGTAACTACTCGTTTTAAAGAATGGAGATAATAACGCTAGTATTTAGTTTAAAATCATTCGCGAGTTGTCGAACATATGTCTAGACTTTGAAAAATATCAGTCATAAGGTTGGTAATATATTAACATATTTGTTGCTCATATCTGATTTTAATCAGTTAATTGTTGTTTATTAGTTAAATATAAACATATAACAGCATTTTTAAAACCTGTTTAGTTCTGTATTTGTTTGAAAATGATCGCAAATTTCCTTACGGTAACTAAACTCAAAGCCATGGACTTAAATCTGTGCTGTTTTGTTATTAATTAATTAGTGAAACAAACAAAAAATCTATGATCTGCTATTTTTTACATTTGTATCTGCTTGTCTATGTATATATTTCAACTTGTGATAACGCATATACATCTTTATACGATTTATTGATTTGTATATTCTATCGCAGCAGTCTGTGGTACACGCGTGTGTTGTATATTCTCTGCAGTAATAACAGCAGCCTGTTGTAAGCTAATCTAACTACGCATACCTAATCGTTTATATAATTTAGGTCATAGATGGTATTGGGAAAGTGGTTATGTATATAACTTGATGTCAAATGTAATGCACAATTATATATTGCCAGAGGTTTTCTTCACATTGTAATGTGAAAGTAGTTTAATGTATACAAAAAATGAAATCATTTATTTGTAGATTTTATTTATAATGTTGTCAAAATAGATATTTTTATCACTTAGTTTAGCCACACGCCTTTGTTGGCGAAGAGTACTGCATTGTATTTCTCTTTTATATTGCAATGCGAAATGAAAATATTCCTTTTTTCTATAATAATATATCGTTTTTAAAACAGAAAATATACTGCAGAATTACGTGCTTTCATAATCAGAAAATGTATAATGTTGCTTTTGTTATGTCTATATTAACTAATTTAATATATTTATATAATGCGTTGGTAGCTCAGTTAGTTAGACGTAATGGCTGCGGAAATTGCGATTGGGGTTCAAATGTTATGAAAGGCAAAAATTTGTCTATGGGAGATGGCGATTTTATGCCCACGAAAAATTATCAATTTAGTGGGGGGACCGGCCGAACCCCTATATTTGTGAATAGAAATTAATTTACCCAACCACAACGTCAAAAACGTTTTCGCACCAACGGATTTGATATTTGGGGTGGGTGTGCTAGTTTCTGTTCACAAGTAGAAAAGGCCTTCATTATCATTATATATCATCATTATATGTTATGTGCTTGTGACGTCTTGTGTCGTCCAAAAATAGACCAGTAGGAGGTAATTTAACCCTGTGACCTGCTAATGGGTATCCACACAGGGGTCAATTTCAAAAATACAACTAAAAATAACCTAATGAGGTTCCAGGTCACAAAGACCATTAGGCCTTCTGAGTTTCTAGACTTTCGATATATAAATAATCTAGGATCTCTTTGCGAGGGCAATAAATGGTCGCAAAATAAGACCTACACCGCAGACAGCCCTCTGAAGTTTCTAACATTTCGTCTTTTTATTGTTAGAAACTTCGTCTTGGGGGTAATATCTAAACAAAATTCAGAACCTCATTAGGTTATCTGATCAACTAAAGTTTATAGCCTTGTCCCTAATTAACAAATCAACCACATGCCCATCTGTAAATATACATTTCATCAATCAGTTTATGTAAAACTGTGCTGTCCCCTAATTAATAAATCAACCACATGCCCATCTGTAAATATTCATGCTCATAAAAATCAGTTTATGTAAATGTGCCGTCCCTTAATTAACAAATCAACCACATGCCCATTTGTAAATATATTCATACGCATCAATCAGTTTATGTAAATATGCCGTCCCCTAATTAACACAAAATCAACCACATGACCATGTAAATATATTCATGCGCATCAATCAGTTTATGTAAATGTGCCGTACGAATCAAAATCACACATCCAAAAAATCATTGTATATAACCATCTTCATCTCAAAAAGTCCTCTGTATGAGGACAAATATTTTTATTGTTTTTCTTATATCGCTTTCGACTGATCCATATGTAGGCGATACATAATATCCCACCTTTTTAATGCAATCGCTTATTACTTTAGGTTTAATACCAGTATACCCTGACGCTGCTTTGATCGAATTAAATCTTTTACAAAATCTATTTGTTAGATCGAATCCAACATGTCTGATTGACGTATTGTACAATATATATATATATATATATATATATATATATATATATATATATATATATATATATATATATATATATATATATATATATATATATATATATAATATTTTATTTGTTTAATATAACATTTTTAACAAAAAAGTACTTAGTAGTAGTGATGATTGATGTATCCTTTATCAGAGACCCTCCGGCCACAAAACATATTTTTGTCAGAAAATGTGTTAGAAAAACCTTATCACGTAAAGTTATCGTTTTGAGCTAACAAAGTCTGCTGACAAAAATGTTAACTTACAACGTATTGGGAGGGCCGGGGGTCTCTGATAAAAGATCATCAATTATTCATTACTACTGTAATAACCGTATGGAATGCAGTAATACTGGTAATGGCATCAAAATGCCTATTGTGATGATAGACGTAAATGTATTTTCCGTTTTTGAAACCTTTGCCTCGAAACAAACGTTGTCTGCGCACTTCTTGATAGTGTACTTTCAATGTGTAACGTGGAGTAGAGACGCTTTGCAATTTTTGCATTTAAGGAATAACACATGACGTGTCATTAGCTTCCTATAACAGAAGTTCTACCTCTCTTTATTGTTTGGTACAGTCCGTGTCGTTCTTGTCGGCATACGTTCGTCCCACCAAAGATAACACAGGCTAAACACATCTGCTCGTGACGATTGTTAGTTTGGACGAGGCTACGCTTGATGCTGAGAAGGTTTTCTATTAACAACACTTTTTGCCATGTCCAGTCCCTTGGGGAAGAGACACTTGGGTCATGAACAGTGTCGCTTTTGTATCGGTGATGTGAAACTTGTCAATGCATTGATGCACGTGTTGAATTTTGTCAATGCTTTTGGAAAGTGTCAATTCTGCTGGGCTGCTAAACTCGATTCAAATAAGGGACTTCAAATTGTCGTGATGAATGGAAAGTCTCAAGCGATCGTCTTCTTCGGCTTGACATTGCCGTTTCATTGTGGTTAACAAAGAATCCCACACATCGGTGATGAACCCGTCTGCTTTTTCCAAGGGTGCGTCGGACTTAAAATCTTTAAATTTCACCGTGTACGTGTAGGTCGAGGTTCTAAATTTTCTAGAGGTGCGTTTGTGCGTCTCTATAATGTGATGGTACTTTTAGGGTTTACTGATGGTATTGGACTTTGACTAGGTGTATACTCTCTGGGCTTAGATTCTGGTTCGCTCATCTCATTTTCAAAATCGCTGACATGAATTTGAGCCAGGATTTCAGCTCTTACTTTCTTCTCCTTTCTTTACAAATGATGCGATAGTTTCCATCTTGTTTGCTAAATGTCAAATGACTACATTTGAAACGCCATGGTCCCCTATATGTTCACGTCAGACCAGTGCATATATAAAGGGCTGGTGACTTCCCTCTCAGTATTCATTTTGAATAAAAAGATTAAATTGTGAACCCAAGTACACTTGAGAAGCCATTAATATATATTTATATGGTTACTTATGCACGTTTAATAAAGAAATCTATAAAAAAAATAACAAACTAACCAAACTAATTGTACCGCCAGGATCATATAGAAGAATAAGACATAATTTATAAATATAGAAACAATAACATATTGTGCTAAGGACAAAATTATTTATAAAGTTTCAGCAGTTACAGCTACAAACGATAAGCAAGAAACTGAACTACGAAACCCAGGATTGAACTGGGAAATGATCTGTAGTAAATGGACAAATCTAAAATCACCTGCCGTACAAAGTAAAATATTTTACTACTTCCATGATAGATGGATGACAGGTGAAACTGCTTATATAAGACATTTAGCGGCAGGTCTTCCTAAACGTGGGCTTTGTAAAAGAAACATTTACTCTAAAAAAAAAACATCTAATCTTAGAATGCTAAAAAAAAACAATAAAGAGAGGGAAGAAATTAAATTACAAATTATAAAGAAAAATGAGTAATTTGAAAATGCACACTTGCTCTACCTGAATGAAAGAAATGACAACAAAATATTTAATAAAATAATATGCTTTATTAATAACATGATGAAAACGATAAGAGAATACAAATAAAATGTTGTATACATCTCTTTCAGATATTCTACCTGAGAGATCTACTTGACAAACGAACAGCTTCTATACCTCCAGATCACTCACTTCGCTTATGCTATACTTACAATATCGATTGAAATATTATAACCATGTATAGAAACAATGAAAAATTAAAATTACAAGATCTGATATGGATATTCAGAATATGAGATCTATTATTAACTATAAATCACACATATATAAACATTAAAGTCTAAAAGATAAATTATGTTAATCATAACATAAATGTAAATAGAGGAAATTGTGCAACATGTGCACATGGTGCTCACGATTGAGAGAACGGGTTGTTCCCGTGTGCCATGAGCCTAAAGACCTGATCCTAGTTCCAAGCAGCTAATGACTTTATTTATATTAGTTTTCAAAAAAAAACCCTCTTCTTCTCTTTAATAAAAGATATTTTGGAAAAAAATTATAAATCAGTCAATAACTGAGAAAACAACGAAACTGAATATTGTATAAACCCTATGTCAAAATTATAAAATAAAATTTTTTAATAATAATAAACAAGCACATAAATTTTGAAAAAACAAAACAAATACACATAAAAACCCTGTACCGTTAGATTTAGGGGGTCTCTCAGATGTCAATTCTGAGGGAGACCACATTAATAAGACGTTGAATCCTCTACTTTGGAATCGTCATTGTATTTCCGTACCGACTTACCAATGTATGTGAAAACAAAATGGACTGACATCCGAATCACCGGTGTAATTGTTTGAAAAAGATCTTATGTGGATAGACAAGTCTGTCTGAAGCGGACTATTATCTTCGCACCAGAAGTGAAACACAATTTAAGACAAGCTAGGAGGAATTTGGGGAAGCAAAAGAAGATGGAATAATGTTAACATAACAAAGGCCCTTTTCAAGGCACTTCCAATGCCTCGAAAAGATTTTTATTTTCAAATTTTGCCATATGTATGTATTATATGTCTCTGTGTCTCTACTGTATGTGTGCCTCCCTAGACTAGTAGACGTGTATGTGTATTTAGGTCAGTCGCTTTCTACAGTGCTGTCAGTGTCCAGTACCGTGGCGTCACCTTACCTGTACATCTTGTAGCTATACAGTCCCAATGTGCTAATACAAAATTCCCATTATCGCTATAGTTTCACAGGCTGTGGGTTTGACCCCATAAATCGTGTCGCTATACTATTCAAAACTGATTTTTAATGATAACTCCCACTGTCGCTATACTATCTCACTACACTACTATTATCATTTACAATTTCTTGACGATTAATTGGTGTTTTGTAATCATAAGTTTATCTTTAGTCATTGGCAACTTCAGTAAATCAAAAACAGCTTACCTTCTATAACAATAAACAAGTAAAATATAAGCATATAAGATGGTTCGAACAAAGTTTAATTATTTGATAACACACCGGTAGAACTACTACTTTGGCTCCCTTTTTCGCTGCCTCATGAATAAGTTTTTTCGCCTTGATATGATTCAACTCCTTTGTCCCCTCCACCATCATCTGTACCAGGGCAAGCTTGAAACCTAGAATCAAGGTATATTATTGTTATTAGTAGTTGTAGTAGTATATGTTAAGCGAGCCAGATGTGTTCTATAGGGGTTCTCAGAAATGAAAAATGACGAATGGTCACACGAACGTTTAACTATACATGAGAAATCATTTACCATTTAATTTTCTAAACAAATGACCATTGAAGGGCCAGTCAAACTTTTGAGACTATTTTAAGAATAGATACGGTAGTATTTCTCGAACAATCATAATTATCACTATAAGAAATCTCACTGAGTACAACTAGCAAAGCAAAACACTAATTTAATATTTCTTTGCACAACACAAATGAAGGTACAAAGCTACGTAATGCTGCATTCAAGAACTTTCGACAGATTATATCACGAGTTTGACACGAAATCAATAATGTCGGTTTCAAGATACAAGATAGGTTTTTTTGTGTATCTGTTTGAAAGGGATAAAAGTGTGGGCTAATAAGTAGAACAGCTGATCATGTGCTATATTATTTTTCTTTCTTTTACATCGTGCACCAAAACAAGGAAACTATAATACTTTTTAAGATGAATAAATCGCGATAAGCATTATACTGAAAACATGATGGTTAAAAGACTATTGACTTTCAATTAATTCTATTTATTTTTGTCCAACTGTTCTTGTGGAATATCCATATTAGGTCTAACATTATTGAGTGCTAACGATATAAGTCACATATTGCCCATTCCTTCCATTCAAGTCTACACTGTTCTTCAAACTTTGCATGACATCGCAAGAATCTAAATTGGCATGGAATCATATCTGCATAGTTATGGAAAGCTACACTACACGTGCGAGCATTGTAGAGAACACGAAATAAACCAGCCGCCTCATCTCAAAAAACAATTTCATCACTCTTGAGGTCTCCACTACACACAGAAGCTTTAATGTTTTGTTCTCACTTAATAATAATTTATTCATTGATAATTTAATTCCACTGAAGTTAATACATGTGTTTATGAACTCATCTATATTGCATGGATAATCGATTGAAGGAATAAAAAAAAACAACTTATGAATATCATAGTTATCTCACTTACACTAGATATAACATTTCAAAAAAAAAAACTTCACATTTTCAGTGGTTGGTTATGAAAATGAACAGAAGATTTGTGAAGTATTATATTAGACTTCAATCTTGATGAAATGTAAGTAAAAGCAATTTAATAATTCTCACAATAAAGTTTACAAGTTTAAAAAGTGACAAAGTAAGTTTTGCATGGTGTACGTATTTCTCATAATATCAGAAGCCTATTATTGTTAAATTCGTGTATATATATATATATATATATATATATATATATATATATATATATATATATATATATATATATATATATATATGTATGTATATATATATATATATATATATATATATATATATATATATATATATATATATATATATATATATATATATATATATATATATAAAGAATACAAATCATATGGCGAATAACAACCCTCTCAAGCGTACTGGATCCACCAAGGGATCACGTGTGTCAGGGATTAATTAAAATAGATGCAATAAACTGACGACGAACAGTACGAAACTAGTAATCAACTAGCCTAAGCGCTTTCGACTCTTAATGAGTCTTTTTCAAAGGCAAATACAAAACATAGTTACGACAAACAAATAAACACAAAAACGTTGTGTTTGTAAACCTCTACATTTCTGTCTTCACATGTGCTAAAACTGTAAATACAACCAGCTTGTATAGACTAGTTGCGGAAACTGAAAACGTTGTATAATTCCCTAAAAGTCTACAAGCCAAAGCGACATCTATTTTTACTTTGTGTACATATGTAACGCAGATTATATCCCGGATATTTGATTCTATACCGGTTATTCTTATAGTAAAAATTGAAGGATAATAAGAAGATTTAGCAAATGTTCAATTCTACTAGTGCATAGTTTTCATTTTCTAGTCTTCTTGGTTTAGACCGCTTGGTTTCAATGTTCTAAGGCGGCGTATCCAGTAGGATTCCTTTTCCTTCCTGGTTTCGGAACTCCAGCTGTGGTTGTTAGCAATAGCGATAAGTATTATATCACTGAAAGTGTGGCCAGGGGAGGAGAAGTGTTCTGCGACCGGACTTCTGTACAGCTTTTTTGTCATCCAATCAGATCTATGAAGGTTTATCCTTTTGTGTAGCTTTTCAGTTTCTCCCACGTACTGAAGGCCACAGATCTTACATGTGATGAGATAAATCACATTCTCTGTTTTGCACGTTTTGTTTGGACCATGCGTGCAGTGTTTTCATTATTGATTGGAACGTCCTGATCATCAACATATTTCTTTGTTGCAGCATCCAAATCAGACTCTGGTGTTCTGGGGTAAGTAATGGCATTATGGTTCATGTTGAGAAATGCACGCATTATACCACCGTTGACTGACACATACTTTGATTCTTGATCGTCAACATATTTTTTGTTGTAGCATCATTTATCAGTAGTTGGATATCCAAGATCTGTAATTTTATTTTGTTCATAAAAACAGTCCCAGTAAATACATTACCTGCTTTTTTAACATAATCATTAAGTGACCTACCAGAATCTTTTAATCTTACCTCGATTGTTAAAAGTAACGATATTATCAGTAACCGCAGTAGAATTTCGTACGAGTACATCTGACAGTTGCACATTACTCGTTTTTAATCGTCCTTGTTTGTCCTGGAAAATGACGACTTCATTTGGATCTACACTGGCAACATTTAATAAATTATTGATTTCATTCTTGAGCTGATCAAGTGTTGCATACCTTGATAAGTCACCTTGATAACTTTCTGTGAATACATCTCCTGCTAATGTTCCAAATTTTGTATAGTAACTCATTATTTACTATCCTACATAAAATTATCAGCATTATATAAAATTATAACAACAATGGCAAAGTCGACAATATTAAACTTTGATACAGAGAGACTGGTGAAGCATAAACATAAAAATGAACTTCCTGATTGTCATTATCTTATTGTTGGGCGAACTGGATCAGGAAAAACAAATTTGCTTATGAATTTACTTCTTGGTAATAATTTTAACTACTATAGAGTGTATATTTACACGATCAATCCACAGCAAGATAAGTATGAGTTATTAAGCGAGTATAATAACAATCTTCGTGATGATCTTAAGGCTGGTGAAGATTTTTTTATAATTAGGCAGCCAGAAGATCTTATTCCAGTTAATCAACTTGATGCAGATGAACATAAGATAGTAGTTTTTGACGATATTCCGCCAAATAACATGAAGATGAATAAAATAAGATCGTATTTCTCACTGTCACATAATAAACAGTGTAATTCTGTTTATCTCGCTCAAGGATTTTATAATGTTGACAGATTTATTCGGCGAAATACGGGTTGGTTTATATTTTTTCCAGTACTGGACAATGTTGACGTTAGAAATATTGCAAGCGATCAATGCGGTGACGTGACAAAAGATAAGTTTATTGAACTTTATCGTAATGCTACAAAAGATAAATACTACTTTTTCTTATTTGATAAACTTACAAATGATCCAACTAAAATGTTTCGCTGTTGTATTAACAGTTACTTACAGTAACGCGTTTTAGTTTTGTAAAATTTATAACAATAATAATGGACAAACGAGCAAAATACAGACAACACATAAAAGATCTAAAAAAACTTGCTCAATCTCAGACATCATTTAAGCAAAAAGTACAGCAAGCACGGCGTGGACAAGTAACTGCTACAGAAGCAACAGCTACAATTTTCAAGCCAGTTACTGAAGTACTACCTGGAAAACAATCTGAAACTAAACCACTATCCGAAGAACAACTTAAAAAACTGCAAGAAAAAGGGTTGGTTGGAATTGCTAAAGAACAACAAGAAGCAGCTGCTGCAAAAATTGCTACTAGATCTGATGAAGAAAAAAGAAAACTAACTGAGGCACTTACAGCAAATATAGCTGATCCTGCTGCTAGACAAGCTGAAACAGATCGTTTGATAAATAATCCGCTGGAACTTCAGCGAAGATTGGCAGAGTTAACAACTCAAAGAAATAAAAAATATTGTGACAAATTTATTAGGAGAAATAAAAGATATCAAAAAAGGAGCAAAAAAGAGTTGGTGAGCTTACTGTAGAGTTTATGGAAGTTGGAGAGAAAAGAATTTTTTTATAAGAAGAGCAAATGATGAGATAAAAGAAAATGAGTATGATGATTTTTAAAAAAAAGAAATTATTAAAGATATTGATAATATAAGTAAGTGAACTAATGTGAATATCAAGTATTAATCGATAGATTAAATACAATATTAAGAGACGGAGCTGCTGTTAAAGATGAATTAAACACGGTTAAAGAAATTAATGATATGCTTCCACTTTATGATAGAATGAGGTATAGTGTTATTGCTTCAACATTTGGAAGAACAGCAGAAAGTGGTAGACCAAAGGTTTTGGTAAGGGGTGGAGTTGTAGAAGGAAATTTACTACATTCGATAAAACTCGTGTAGAAAAAAATAGAGAAGGAAAAACATGAACTGGTGTAAAAATATTTGCATCAATTACTGAAATGATAGGTAGATTAATGTTAGTAATGTCATCAAAAGAAGCTTAAAATGTTAGTGTTGAAATTGATAATGAAATCATTGACATACTTGATCGTCTAAAATCGAGCGAATTATTAACATCTGACGAATATGAAATTTTACAACGCAACTTAATTTTGTAAAATGATATAATATAAAAAAATGTCAACAACATTATTGCTAGACCCTAGTGAGTCTGCGAAAGATAGTGCAAATTTTTCAGTAAATTATATTCCTCCTATACAACTAGATCCTGCAAAACAATATGAGATTGGATTAATTTCTTGTACCTGCTGGAATGCTATGCCTAACGTGAAAAATGATATTAACGATGAAATGTGGTTTATCATGATTACAACCTCTTCAATATCTACAACAAAAAAATAAAACTTCCACAAGGAGCTTATAATATTACTGATCTAAACAGAACAATCAAAGAGCTCATAACAAAAGCTGGCGGTGTGGCTGATAATTTTGAGTTGGCAGCGAATTATAACACATTGCGAGGTAGGATAACTTTGAAAAATATAGTAATCAGTCTTGAACCAAGAGAAAGAAGTATTGCACAACTGTTAAGATTTAATGAAAAAACTTACACTGCACTTGATCAGGCTCTTACGTATGACAGTGAACTGCCAGAAAATATAACAGAAGTAAATGCGATATTAGTAAATTGTTCTATTGCTTCTGGTTCTTATACATCAAAAGGCAGCAAAGGTCAAATGATTTAGTTTTTCACCAGAAGTTCCGCCAGGTTCTCTCATGCAGATAACTCCACGACATATTATCTATTATCCTTTAAATATTGAAAATCAAATATCAAGTATAATAATGCAGTTGATAGATCAATCTGGAGAACAGTTAAATGTTAATAATGAAGTTGTAACTTATTATTTACATCTACGCGAGCAATAATAAAAATTATACAACATCAAATATAATGAAACAAAGAAAAAAAATTATCGAAGAAAAATAGAAGGAGGAATTTTTGGAAATATCTTCACTAAAGTTATTGAAAATGTTCTGGGTATAGCGCGTAAAGTTACACCAATTGCTATTGACGCTGGTAAAGCTTTTGCAACTGGGGCTGCATCTGCCGCTGGGACTGCGGTGGACAAAAAATAGCTGATAAAATAAAAGGAGATCCACCGACTGTATCTGAAATAAAACAAGCTATCTCAGAAATCGCTCCAACAAAAGAAACTCTGCGAGCTATGATAACAACAACAAAAAAAACTATTATCACCAAAGGGCGAGCAGATCATACAAAAAGTAATATCTAAAGTAAGAGTGCCGCAATAAAATTTTATATAATCTAATAAATAAAATGTCTGTTAAAAATTATCTCGAGTTAACAGAAACTCATGACATCGACAACGATTTGACAGAGTTTGAGTATGTTGAGTATCTCGATGAGAATTCTAACGAACCAAATAAAGCTGGTATTAGAACCTTTAACACCAGAGACGAAGACGTATTTCTACTGCCACATAAGGCTATGTTAGAAGTTCGTGGTCAGATTATGACAGTAGCCAATCCACCTGCTGAAATTGCAGTTGGAGCAGAAGTAGCTCTTATAAATAATGCTGGTGTTTATTCAAAAGTGCTAGATATCAACTGGCCAGTCCAACTAGAGAAGATTTTTCAGGTCATCTACAAGTTGCAAGTACAATTTTAAATATTATTTCGTTCTCAGACGATTACTCGAGATCAACTGCAACCAACATGATGTGGTTTAAAGATACTGGACAAGGTATAGCTGAATCAACTGAATTTTTAAAGAGAGGTGTTATGGTGCACGGAGCTGATGCTGCTGCAGATCTTGTAATTGTGAGAAATTTTCTTATTGCTAATGCAGACGCGCTAGGTATATCAGCACCAGGTGCAGCTGCTAATGCAGACTCTGTGAGACTCTCACTTATTGCAGCTTTTACTAATCTTAATTTAACGCCACCAAGAGCAGCTGTAGACGCCGTTGCAATGTTAGATTTTATTCTTAACATACTTGACGTGAGAAATCCACGTTATAATGAAGGCTTTGCTAGGCGAAGAGAACTTGCAGCAGGATTACGTCAAATTACAATGATGCTTCCATTAAATATGATTTTCGGCTTTTGTCGCGATCATGATAAAGTATTTCGCGGAGTAAAACATACTCTTATTTTCGATCGAGCAGAACAAAACGATTGCTTGTTTAGATCTGGAGGGGTTGATGTACAGTTTATCATAAACAAACTTGCTCTGTGGATGCCACGTATAACACCGTCCATCACAAAAATGTCAGAACTAAATAACACGCTTGATAAGCATACAAACAGAATTTATTTTAAGCAGCATAAGGTATATCAGACAGCGATTCCAAATACTACTGACTACTCGTGGAGGGTCACAACAACATCAAGCGAACAACTGCCGAGATAAATATTTGTCGTATTTCAACAGCACGCCCGACGAGGTAACCAACAACAAAATAATGCAATATTTGACCACGCTGATGTCAGACGAATATACGCTAGACTAAATTCGAAGCAATATCCAGAACGAGCTATAGAATGTAATTTTGCTGATGACGCTAATAAAAATATTACTCGACCGTACATGTACCTGCTTGACGCAATTCAAAAATATCAGGATGTTGAAGATGGATCTCAGATATCAGCAGAGGAATTTCGTACACTTTATCCTATATTTCATTTTGATGTTAGTAAACATAGCGAGCGAGCTGTAGACAGCACAGCGGATATTGAAATTACCTGGACACTTGGAGCGGTTCCAATAGCGCCGTTGTACGTATACGCATTAGTGATTAGTGATAGATTTATCACGATAGATTCTGTTGGAGGTAAAATGACAGTTCAAGTTTAATCTACAGTTGTTATATAAAATGACAAAATATATTGTAAAAGAAGTATATTTGACCGATGGTCAAATTAAAAAATTAGTAGCTGCTGTTGCAAAGCGAGAAGAGGTATCATTAAAAATCAACCCTAATATTTCTGATGGTGTTTTAACAAAATTAATGCTGACAAAAAAATCAAGTAAACAAGTATAATCGTTAAAAAAAACTTTTGTGTTAAATTTAAGTGCTGCACAGATGGCAGCGCTGGCAAACGACATTGTCGTTAAAGGTGATTTTCTTGGTCCAGCATTATCAGTATTAGCTGCAAAAATTTTACCAGTCTTAGGCACATTAGGACTAGCAGCAGCGACGGGAGCAATATCCGGCGCAACGAAAAAAGCAGTTGAGGGGAATGGTATCGTTCGCGGAAGTGGAATAAAAAAATTGTAAATTTTATGTAATTGATATATTATAATGCCACAAGGAAAAACAAAATCGTCAACAACATAATTGCCAAAAAAAGAAAACAACAAAATGCAAACAAGCAAAACATGGAGGAATTATTCCTTTCGCTCCACTTTTGGCGCGACTAGCGGGAAGTCTGCTGCCAAATCTTTTTGGAATCGGACGTGGTCTAACATTACCGGGAACACGACCACCCCGTTGAGTAATTTTGATATAATCGATAAGTTAAAAGCAGTTCCTGGATTTCACGAAGTTTATTCTAAAGACGAACTCACAGTAATAAAATCGCCGTCAGCTGTAAGTTCGTATGTGATAAATTTACATGATTTCAATGACGGATCCGGTACACATTGGGTAGCAGTTTATAATAATAATTATTTCTACTCGTTTAGACTTCCTCCAAGCGATGTAATAAAAAAAGTATATGAACAAAAAATATAAAAGGAATATTACTCATCAAATCAACTCCAACCTGTTGGAACGTCTGCTTGCGGATATTATTGTATAATGTTTATCCGACAGATGAGCAGAAATCTCAATTTTATAAAATTTATTTTACAGTTTGACAAGCAACCTTCTCACGCTAATGATGAGATTGCAATTAATTTTATCTAAACTTATAAGTATAATGATGTCAACATATTGTCTCAAGTGTAGAACTAAAACAGAAAATATTAATGAGACAACAGAAAAAACAACAAACATCAGGATCATGTTAAAAAGTATTTGTGCAATCTGTGGATAAAGAAAAAATATGTTTTTAAAGAAAAAGTCACTAGGCGCTGGTTGTTCTAATGTTGTCAGGGAGGATATTTTAGTAGACGGCTAAAAATATAGAATGATATGCAACTGTGATTCTGACAGAGATTTGTGTCTTGAGCAAAATAAAATTGCTGCATATTGTCAATGTTGTAACAACAGAGAAATAATAGGTATAGGTATAGATATACACAAAATTATTGGTAAATTACCAAAACCAAAAGGCGGTTGGACTTTGCCAGGTCATCGGTATACAGGACCTTATAATCCGCTAGATCAACAACTAGATGAAAACGATAATCCATTACCAGGACAAGAGCCTTACAATCAAGTGTATGCAATAGCAATGCGTCATGATATCTGTTATCGTGATCATGAAAACTCGAAATCAGATTGTGATAAAGTGATGTTAGACGAATTACGTGATATGGAGCCATCAAATCTACCAGAACGTTTTGATAAAAGATTTGTTCAGGGAATGATTGGAGCAAAACATAAACATGGACTCGGAAAAAAGAATTATACGATGATCTTGCAGTCGATCTACATAGACCTAAAAAAACGTTTCCGAGACGTAAAGTTGTCGCTAATGCCGTAGATGATATCTGGGCAATAGATTTGGTGGATGTATCCAATCTGGCTCAGTTTAACTTTGGCGCTGATGGCGCTCCAAAAAGGTATTTGTTTAATGTTATAGATGTTTTTAGCAAATACGCTTTCAATG
This sequence comes from Potamilus streckersoni, assembly GCA_016746295.1. NCBI lineage: Eukaryota > Metazoa > Mollusca > Bivalvia > Unionida > Unionidae > Potamilus > Potamilus streckersoni. The sequence goes on along the minus strand of JAEAOA010000236.1, from coordinate 1,147,686 downwards.
TTACTGTTTCGGATAAGACAGGAACTTCAATGACTGATGCGCTAAAAAGATAATAACGAGTACAGAAAGAAAACCGAATAAAATCTGGACTGATCAAGGAGCAGAGTTTTTTAACAAAAAGTTTGAGCAGTTTCTAGCACAAAATAATATAAAAAATACGTTACAGGGAACGAGGGTAAAAGCGTTGTTGTCGAGAGATTTAATCGCACGTTAAACGAAAAAATACACAAACATTTGACAGCTAAAAACACCAACAGGTGCATCGATGACCTTTCTCAAATCGTGGACAAGTATAATAACACGAAACATCGAACTAATAAAATGTCACCCAATGACGCGATTAAAAATCCGATATTGGCGAACGAAAACATGTACCGCAGACAAATTTAAGGTTGGTGATAAAGTTAGAATATCTTTGATAAAAGGGGTATTTGCAAAAGGATTTACTCCGAACTGGAGCGAAGAAGTATTTGTTGTTGATAAAGTACTTTTAACAATACCTGTAACGTACGCGTTAAAAGATCTGGCAGGGGAACCTATCACAGGTAGTTTTTACGAACAAGAACTACAAAAAACTGAACAAGATGTTTTCGTTATCGAAAGTGATTAGAAAAAAAGGAGATAAAAGTTTAGTCAAATGGCGTGGGTATAGCGATAAATTTAACAGTTGGATTCCAACTAAACAGATTATGATATAATGCTATTATAAATTAATTCATACTTTCTTTTGACAGATTTACATTTTACTGGTTTACATAACGATATTAGATACTGCTTGCGATCGTCAGAGATCGTCATTAGATTAAAAGTTTTAACAAATATGAAATCGAATTTGATATTTTTCTGTCGGCCTGGAATGTTAATGTTTAAGAAAGGTTTGATCAGCTGCCAAAACAGTTGTTGCTCGGCAACGGTAAAATTAAATTTCATTATTTTTTTAGCAATGTGATACTTGACATTATATTTTCCAGTGGTTGTTCTGCTGTAATTTGATCTATCAATGACGGTGACTATTTTATCATCATCGTCAGACTCGTTGTTGTATAAAATATCATCTTCGCTATAACCAACAGATTTGTCTATCATATCGTTAGTGATTGTAATATTGTCTGCAACTTTATCGTTAATGTTTACATCTCTTGCAGTGGTATCTTCTGCGTATAATTCAGCGAGTCGTTTCATCACGTCCATTATTATAATATATTTTTATCTAATTTGTTATTATAAGATGACTGACGAGGTAAAATATCACCAAAAAGTTAATATATTAAATTACAAAGAGCTAGCTGAAGCGGTAAGAAAATGCTTGTCGGGTTATAGTGTATACTCTGTTGACGTTATTGTGATGCAAGGTGATTCTCATAAAATATTATAAACAGTAGAAGAAAAAAAATAAAATTAATGAAAGTGCAGTAACGACTTTAAAATTTGATCGTAATGATGTTATAGCATTTGCTCATCATTGCTTGACTAAAACGGAGCTATTAAATATTTTAAATCATCATATCTAAAACAAATTCTAGCATTGTATTCGCTTGATAAAGCTGATCTTGTTACTCTATCAGCTGCAAATTTTACTGTTATAGGATGTATATTATAATATCTCGCCGCAGCTGTAATCGATTTGAATTTCATATCCTCGTCCCTTTTGAGATTTAACGAAACAACAGGTTTTGCTAGGCATCTATAATTAATACCACCACCTCGTCCTTTTTTCACATTTTCCTGTTGCGTCACTAGTTCTAGATTTTCCAATCGATTGTCTGTTTTTACGTTATTGATATGATTAATGACCAGGCCATCGGGTATAGATACATGAAATACCTCGTAAACAAAACGATGAGATTTATAAGTAAATTTATCGACTAGTGTTCCTCTAACAGTTACTACGAGATGCCATATATTGCTTATAGTACCAAGAACTGTTTTAGTTTTTCTGTTTCTAATAATACCGCGATCGTTAGCCTCGTACAAATCAAAGACCGGATGCGGCTGAAACTTCACTTGTAATGATAAGTTTTCGATATTATCATCAGTGACTGCGCCGTTCATATGATATACACGCTGTCCATCTGGAATATCATCGCAGAACAACGTGTAAATAAAATCTTTTCCAAACATCTTCATTCTCTCAATTTATCTCCCTTCACACTCATCTTATAACCCGCTGACGTTGCTTTGCCAACAGAATTTCTAGTTTTAATGTTAATAACCGAACCTAATGCATTTCCAGCGTATAGGTTGTACTTTGGGTGAACGTGATATATCTCTTGCTCACATGCGCTTGTCAGATTTTGTGTCATTATACTATAGTGATTTTGTATATCTCTAATTGTTTTTTCAACCTGGCGCATGCGCTTTGTGTGGTAAATTATCGATCAAACAATCAATTAGACATTAGATTATAGTATAGCAATGTCGAAATTGCGTGATATAGCCAAAAAGAGCCTTATGGGAGTACCTGAAAAAATAGCGACTGCCTTTACAGGATCTGACAACAGTTATCGGTTCGATAATCGAATCGTACTGATAAATTTTACTGCAACAAATCTCTTTCATCTGCTACAGACAACCGTAAAACGTGAGCTTGAAAAACACAAGGGTCTAAGAATATTCTTACAATATCACATTATATTTTCAAAACTACATGTAACGGAAGAATCGACTGACAAGGAAACTATGGACCCTTATATCAACGCGAAATCTAGACGTGTTTTACTTGGGTATGATCTTTTGTTACTAGCTGATGAAATACACCAAGAAATTTGGGAAAATTAGAGGAATTTACCGAATTAGGTTCGGGTTGGAAGTTTGAAATGATCAAGGAAATTTTGTTTCACACGATGAAATATGACTCATTACGCGGTAGTTCGTATATTGACCTACCACCAAAAATAAAAAATAAAAGATGCTGTATAAACATAAAAAACGTCGATAGCAAATGTTTCCAATGGGCTGTTCTTTCTGCACTATTTCCAGCAGAAAAACACGCTGACTGCGTTGAGAAATATATCAGTCACGTGTCAAGATTAAATTGTGCTGGTATTGATTTGCCAGTGGCAGAAAATCAAATACCAAAATTTGAAAAGCAAAACAATGTTTCGATTAACGTTTTCGCAATTGATGAAAAAGAAACGGTCTATCCGAGATATATTTCAAAAAAAGCTTCACAATTGACTATCAATTTACTGTTTTATAAAAACCATTACGTTTGGATCAAAAACTTTAACGGACTAGTTGGTGGACAGTACAAAAAAACGAAAAAAAACGTTCTTTTATTATCGTTGCTTGCACGGTTGTAATGACCATGAAAAATTACAAAAACATTTGCAGTATTGTAGTGATGTACAAAGAATAACAATGCCGTCTAAAAAAGATAGTGTGTTACAGTTTGTCCATCATAATCATAAACTAAAAATTCCTTTCGTCATATACGCTGATTTCGAATGTTTACTTCAACCTGTACTTGGCGTAGAAAATAATCCTAATCAATCGAGTACAAGAAAAGTTCAAAATCATGTTCCATGTGGAGTAGCGTACAAGGTAGTTTGTTGTACTGATTCTAGATTATCTAAACCAATCCAATACTATCGTGATAAAAATCCAGCTGTCTGGCTTCTCAAGCAGTTGATTAACGAAGTTGATAATATTACTTATCATTTGAAAAAGTAACGCCGATGTTAAAATTAACACCTCAACAAGAATCTAATCACGAGCAAGCAGAAATTTGTCATATTTGTGAAAAAGCTTTTAACGATAACAAAAAAAGTACATGACCATTGCCATTTCAACGGACAGTACCGTGGAGCGGCTCATAATCAGTGTAATTTAAAATTTCATGCTCCAGATTTTATTCCGGTTATTCTTCACAATTTTCGAGGATATGATAGCCATATTATAGTAGAAGCTTATGGTGATCCTGATATAAAAGCTCGTCTAAAACTCGATAACATCATCAAATGCATTCCAAATAATTTTGAAAAGTATATGTCAGTTACGCTAGGTAAATTGCGTTTCATCGACAGCTTGCAGTTTATGACAGCATCGTTAGATGAGTTAGTAAAAGGTTGTAGTAAATTTGATAACCTAAGAGACTGTTTTGGAGATAAATTTAATCTACTAGCTAAAAAAGGGTATTTCCGTATGAATATCTTGACGACTGGAGTAAATTTGATGAAACATCTTTACCTGACAGATAAATTTTACTCATAACTTAAAATGAAAATATAACCGATGATAAATACAAGTATGCACGAAATATCTGGAAAGAGTTTGATTGTGAGACGTTGGTGATTATCGTGATTTATACCTGAAAACTGACGTGTTATTATTAGCAGATATTTTTGAAAGTTTTCGAGAAGTAAGTTATAATAATTACGGACTAGATCCTTGTTGGTATTATTCTGCCCCTGGGTTGTCATGGGATGCTCTGCTAAAGTTTAGTATGGTAAGGTTGGAATTACTGACTGACGTCGATATGTTCAATTTTATCGAAAAAGGTATGAGGCGGTATTAGCGTGATAACAAAAAATATGCTGAAGCAAACAACAAATATTTGAAAAAGTATAATCCTGAGCTTCTTTAGAAGTATATAGTTTATATAGATTGTAATAACTTGTACGGATATTCGATGGCAGAACCAATGCCTATTGGTGGATTTCACTGGATCACGGCTGATCGATTTCTATCGAAGACAGAAAAAAGATACCTGACGATGTTTCATATTTCGTTGAATTTGATCTCGATTATCCAACTTGGCTACACAAATTGCATAACAATTACCCTTTCTGCGCGGAATCGATGGTTATAGATTATAATTTGTTATCAAAAGAACAACAAGTGTTAGCATCACCAAGACAACATTCCATTGTCAAAAAACTAGTACCAAATTTGCTTAATAAACGTCATTATGTTTTGTATTACAAAGTTTTAAAACAAGCAGTCGATGCTGGTCTTGTGTTGAGAAAAGTTCATCGTGTAATAAAATTTAATCAGTCGCCGTGGATGAGAGGTTATATTAACTCGAACACTTCAAGAAGAGTTATAGCAAAAACTGATTTTGAGAAAAACTTCTTTAAACTGATGAACAATTCCGTTTCTGGTAAGACGATGAAGAATATTAGGAAACGCGTAAATATCGAACTAGTTGATGATATCAGTCGTAGAAACAAACTTGTGTCAGACGATGATTTTGTGAGCATGAAAATTTTTAATGAGAATCTTGTTGCGATACAAAGAAGAAAAACAAATCTAAAACTAAACAAGCCGATCTACGTTGGAGCTTCAGTGTTAGATTTATCAAAGCGGCTGATGTATGATTTTCATTATAATTTTGTTAAAAATCAATGGACGGCCAGTAGATTATTGTTTACTGATACCGATTCACTCGTGTATGAAATCGAATGCGAGGACATCTATCAGGACATGTTTGATAATAGAAATCTGTTTGATCTTTCTGATTACCCAAGTGACAGTAAATTTCATGGTGACACAAATAAAAAGGTTATTGGTAAGTTCAAAGATGAAATGAACTCGAGCGCTATCAAATACTTTATCGGATTACTATCAAAATGTATGCCGTATTGTTAGATAATAATAAAATAACGAAAAAAGCAAAAGGTCTGCCTCGTGATTTTGTTAAAAAGTTTATGAAATTTGATGACTACAATTATGCGCTTGATGGCGGTGTTAGTTTTATGACAGCTATGGCAATTCGAACGAAACGTCATAAGCTTGAAACAAATGTCATTATCAAACGCGGATTGAGTAATTTTGATGATAAGCGTTATTGCGAAAATGGAGTAGATACACTTGCAATAGGGTATTGTCATGATGATAAATCTATACTTGACATTATCTTTTCCAACTGAAATTTTATCTAAACTTAGGAAATAATGTTTGAAAATTTGACAGTGACAAATAGCTACAGTAGCAAGATCAAATATCTAATGATGGACGGCAAACAATTGACAGTTAAAATCAATAATGAAACATCATATATATGTTTTAGTGGAACTCGTGATAAGCTAAAACTTTCGCTCATCAGATCTGGTGACAGCGAGTATTTTAATTATCTCGAAAAATTGTATCAAAGGTTACTAACGGAATTTAAAAACTTTCATAGTCCGATTAGCCAACAAAAATATACTAAACTTACAATTCATCTCGATCGGTCAAAGGTATATTTTATCGACAACAAATATCCTCTAAACAAGCCACAAATAAAATATTTGTTGGAATCTCGTCGTTGTGTGAGTGGTAAAGTAAAGTTTAGTCTCTATCATCGTGATAATGAAGTATTTTTAAATGTCAACAGTTGAAACATTAATCATTGGTGATGAAATATAAATAATATCACTTACCTGATTCTCCTGTTGTATCCTCTCTCTTGAAAGTCCGTCCCTGCAATGACTATGAGAGAATTGAACGGCTTTATATACCAGTGATTTGGAATGTTCTCGAGAATCACGTGATTGTGTCTGATACATCATTTTACCTATCTCTCCCTTGAAAGTTCAGCGACCGCAATGACTACTACCTTATATGGTAAAGATTTGAAAGACTGAGTCTGACAAAGGTATTTTACCTCTCTTCTAGTAAATTCTGAAGATCACGTGATCTCCGTATGACGTATATCATCATTAATGAAAGTTACCTGGCTCGGTAAACATCTGTTACATAGCTGGGCTCTTAGCGTAATTATCGATTACGTTACCTAGGTATTTTGCAACAGGTGTTCTATAGCTGGGCTCTTAGCGTGCTTATTGATTAAATTACCTAGGTATTTTGTGTACTTATAGACTTTGGATTTTGTATAGGGGTTGGGGTTGTAGGATAGAGAAAAGGGGTAATTTGTATTTGTTTGGAGGTCTCAGGGATTTAAAAAAGGGTCTTTGGATTAGGATCTGCCTTTTCCTTTACTACTACTCTAAGTAATAATTGTTCACAGTGTGCCCGTTTAAGTCTCTGAAAGTATTATATATTTTTGTATATGTTTAGTTAAGTCATACAAGCCATTAGAAAGTGGATACATATTAATATGTGACTTTAATTCTCGTTTGGCAGATATATTTACCTCTTATACGAGACAAAAATATCTCCTAACATATTGAATATTTTCATCTGCGTGTATACAATTAAAATGCATTAATCTTAAAAATAATTAGTATTATTTTTTTATACCGCTACCATGGTTTAGTGATTAGAGCATTCGAATCTGATGCGTTAGGACAAGGGCTCGAAACTCAACCAAGTCAAAACAAAAATTTATAAAAATTGTACTAATAGCTGCCTCGCTAGGCACCCAGCATTAATAGCTTAGTGTTAGCACTGGTCTATAGAACGACATCATGCTACATGTCTGCGGCATGTTACCACAGAGCTAAACATCACTATAAACTGCCACACTGCTGACATCATAGCTATATGACTGAAAATTGTTAGAGGAGCCATAAAAATCCAAATAACATACATTAACAAACAATAATATTTTTTTTAAAACCACGCGTGTACTTGCTTACAATTTTAACATGCTTCATTTTTTTCTAAAGAAAAAGAATGAAAACAATTATCCAGTACCTACCACTGTCATTATTCAAAAAGCTAAGGAGTAATTAAAATGCCTCAAAGTCGGTAGAAACAATAATGAGATTTGCTGCCTCACGTACACGCGCATCAAGGCTAGGGTGAACAAATGTTCATAGCAAAGAAAATATAACGACTGACTCAGTTCCAGAAATTACCTTTAATCTCCAACCATATTGATTTGCACACAAATATATTAAAATGTATCAAAATATATGACACTTTCATGACATATTGCTTCTTGTAAAACAATAGAAAAGAATATACTTAAGTATAATCTAACAAATTGTTTATACAAGTTTTATTACATTTTAAAGCTGTGAACTCTGATAACTGCTAGGACTAACTTACAAAAATTCCACAATCAACATCCTCAGGTGATAACGATAGTACTCAGGAATTTATACCCAGTTATAAAGAATATGATAATGATATTTTCAGTACAATTTGTAGTAGTAGTAGTAGTAGTAGTAGTAGTAGTAGTAGTAGTAGTAGTAGGAGTAGGAGTATAGTAGTAGTAGTAGTAGTAGTAGTAGTAGTAGTAGTAGTATATGAGATTATAAATCGGTAACATTAATCGTCTTCTTATATCCGCATTGGTGACTTGTAATTAGTACACTCAAAATATTGATACATTTGTATATGGTTTCAGAGGGTTAGTATGTGTGTTTGTGTGTGTGTGTCTGTGTGTGAGTGCGTGCGTGCATGTGAGTGAATGAGTGAGTGAGTGAGAGGTGGTTACAAAAATCTAACAATTACATCTTTAATCTTATGCGTATATGTGTGATGAGTGAAAGAGGCTGGTAAAAACTTCATAGTGAGAGTGAAATAACGATTAAAATTAATGGATGTTTTGTATTTTTCTGGTTAAGTGTGCGTGTGTTTGTATATGCCTCTACACATCAACGTTATGATGTTTTGTTTTGTGAAATTTGGACACAACGTCTGTCCTTTACACAGTGCTTATCGCAAAATCGTAGAAAAAAAGAAATGCACAATGTCATATCTCATTTTAATGGTGGAATGTCAACATGAGATTTTCATCTTAATGTTGGTAATACAAATTTATCATTGAGACCTCTCAAATTTGATCTGCCAACATTTCGCATGATATGACCTCTCAAAGATGATGAGTAAAAAAATCACGATAGGACCTCTCAAAGCTGACCAGTAAAGATATCACACGAATATATTTCTTGGCGTCCATGGGTACATATGTCATCCAATAAATTATGCCTCTGCTGCATCAGCGAACTATATTTTATGCATTTGCGCAAACAGGATGAAGCACCAGAGCTCTTGAGATATATCCTTTGACAAAGAGCAGTGTTTTTTTTCACTTAAAGTGCCATACCAGTGTAGATAAAGTAAGCAAAAGTCAATATTATGTGAATAGAAAATAAAATCTGGAAAGTGTATTTAAAAAACCCTGATGGAAAAATTCCTCATAATAACTGAGAAATATGATCAGATGTGTTTTCTAAAAATAATTCACATCGGACCGATTTAATCGCTCGGTAATTTTTTGAGTGTGCAGATAGCTTGACGTCATATTTTGAACACACACCTTGCTTCCATTTCTATCGAGAATTAAACAAATCACGCGCACCGTTTAATATTAGTTCGAAAAGTTATATTATCACAATCATGCCTAGAAGAAATCCAGGCGCTACAATCAAGAGTAGTGGGGTCAGGTGTGTTGCAGCGAATTGTAGGAGTACAGGTGCTGATGGGTTTTCATGCATTACTTCGAAAAGACCAAGCACTTCGTCGTAGGTGGACATATTCTGGCTGAGTTTTGTGCCCTCTACTCCTTTCATTTCACACCAGAATGCTTCCTATTTAGGTATAGCTTTGAGGTTGAGCAAAACCATAGGGCACCAAATGAAAGTCAAACTTAATGACGATGCTGTACATATCAACTTTGTGAAGGAAACTGACAACCAAGCCAAGGTAACTGCCAGTGTATCAGAACCTTCAACACCAGGGCATTAAATGGGTAGGCTTGAAATCTTGTCAGCATCATAGGAACTAACTTGTCAAGTGACACCACCAAAACAAATAGTAGTAGCAAGAGTGAGTTTTTAATGACAAGTACCATTTTATTATATCTATGATATTCAACAGATCAGTCCCTGCATCCATTCCATTTCTCCCCTGTAGAACGTTTTTAATAGGTTCCAAAATAAATGCAGAAATATTAAGAACTGAGACAAACATTTGATAAATATTGTCAAAGTCTTCATGTTGCCTTAAACTTTGTTTGACCATGTGAACAGAACAATCTTTCTGCTGGTAGATTTATATTTCATTGCCGAACTAATGTGCAAATTAGATTACATATTGATATTTAGAACAATGATGAGGTTTATTCCCAACTCCAGTTAATAAAAAATTTCTACGAAACAAATTGTAGTTGATCTTTGACAATAGGGTTATGATTTTTTTGGGGTTGTGGAGGTTTTGTCATGTTTAACAATTTTTGAGTTGTATCGTGACTAATTATTTTAGGAATTCAGTGAGTAGCCATCAGTATAAGTGACTGATAAATGTTCCCTAATAAGGTACGATTTGTTTTAGATTATTGTTGTACATGACGAACAATGTTCACAACAAGCAGACAGTGAGACAACTCAGGATCAAGGATTATAAAATTCATATCACATTATAAAAGACGTACATAAATTTAGATTCGTTGTGTGTATATATATATATATATATATATATATATATATATATATATATATATATATATATATATATATATATATATATATATATATGAGAATGACATGTCTGACAACATCGTGATTAAACAAAATGCATGTCAGATTTCTAGAAATAAATTAAAGGAAAAACTACAGCTTAAACATTTTGAGAAAAGGATAGGTTTGCTCATCATAAAGAAAATATAAGTCGGTATTTAAAAATATTCATGTATGTTTCACACACATTCTGTTATGGTGGCTAGGGGATTATATTGTTATTATTATTCATCATAATGTGGCGCTCTACAGTTTTGCATTTAGCATAGAGTTAGAATTTTAAAGAAAAAGAGTTTCCCCGGGTTTCCTCACTAATTATACTGGCTATCTAAAAGAGACTTTGTATATCTTAGGTATTGTTCAAAGAACCTTTATTTCCATTCATTTTGATCTATGATTTATGGGTATAATATGGGTTATAGAGTATACAGCTTAGCCTTACTCCAGATGTGCATCTTTCAAAGAAGTGCTAGCTCTACTTGCTCATTTTCACTTCTCAAACTTCAGAGGTAAATTGTAAAAAAAAGAGCCGATAACTTTTTTTACATTTTATGTATATGGTAATTCATTCATTGCTCTTTTAGAAGCTAGTATTGTCTAGTTTAGCAAAGTTCATTTTCCCTATTTTAATAGCTGCCAAGAATAGTGTACTTTAGACAAATTCAGGTTGATTTTTGGAGCACAAGGGAGCAGTCATTTTAGTTATCAGTGTCCTAAGATCATTTATAATTTCCAAAAGTACAATATCCAAAGAAATTTCAGTCACATTACATGAAAGTAGTATATAGGAATGGCAACATTCTCTCCACTATGCATGTTTAAAATGCAAACAACTTCACCTTACATACATCACTCTCTCAAAAGTACATAATAACTGGTGAGCGCCACCTAAGCAATTTGGGAACTATTTTCTTTATCCCAAAAATAATTTCATCTTCTTAAAGTTTCTAAATGCTAACAAAAAAAACTTGCACAAACAGAGTACAGTTTTCAAAGGTAACAAAACTCATGTAATTGATCTTTTCATGTAAATGAATATGAAATTGATAAAGTGAAGCCTCCGACTGCATCCTTTGGTTGCCAGGTCAACAAAAATATACAAGAGCATTCGAAGAAATGCCAGACTTATGTTAAGACGCCAAAATCAATGATTCGACTTGCAGTGACGATGATATGCAAATATCGATATTTGATGATAAACTCACAAAATCTCGACTGCATGGTAAATATACTCATATACTGTCTGATAATCACTTTTGGTTATGTTTCTTTCAGGCAATAGTTGAAAACAGAAAATCAAAGCTATTTGTAAATAGCATGAAATAAGCACTATCTGGATGGTAGGATGACCATAAACAATGTCCATATATACTGTTCCAACTTATTAGTAAGTTAAACTTAACTGTATGCTTTGTTGTTAAACAAGTACTATTTTAAAAAATTAATGTTACATGTTTGGCTTTTTCCTTTGTCAAGTTCTTTGAGGTATACCAGGAAATCGATAGTTAAGTTTAACTCCTCAAAATTATCTTTGCAATGGAAACAATATTTAAATTTCCAATGTTGATGAAACTGCAAATAGATGCTTACAACATAAAGAACAGTTTATTTTATAGTTTATAAAATCCAAGTATTAGCATACACTATGAGAAATTATAAATTTTAACTTATTATACAGAGTACAGAATATTAATTCAATTTTAATGTCAAGAAGGTAATATCCTGCCTATTTCAACAGTTTTCCAAAGAACGCCTCCTTTCCTATGAATTTGAAATACTTCTAAATTGTATCAATTTCTTCACAGGTTTTCGAAGCTTACAACTGTGATCCGATGTACCTTATACTTATTAACGTATAAATACGCCTCTACCCATTAAATGCACTACACTTATTCATCTTCATTCCAGGTGAGAGAAAAAAAAATCCATTTGTAAATGAACAGGAGAACAATACTGTAAATATCGACGGATACATATATTTATAATACCTTAAGCCGTAAACACATTCAGAAAACAATTACCATCAATTATAAGTCAATCTATCTTGTCTTTCGTCTTTGTCATCTTCGTCTGAAACTTCGGATACGTCGGTATTGGAAAAATAATGTACGATTCAAACGGGTACGGATTAATTTAGGTGCCGACAGTTGTTTCTACACCATTATCAGAATCTAACAAGCTTAGTACTTCCCCTTCTTTGATTGGCGAAGATTCGCAGGATATTGAAAACTCACTTCCTTCAGAATCGCAGTTTAAGTGTTGAGCTTCCGAAGACTTTTCCATAATATGACGATAGTGTTCAAAATGTGACGTCACGCTTTGTTTTTACTAAATACAGGAAGTTGTCGGCGGTTGCATTCGTTTATTATCGTAGACAAGTGCGAAAGCGATATTCTGTAGGTTCCCATGAAGTTATTACTGACAATTTTCAATGTAATTTTTACATTCGTACAATCGTATTATGATAGCATGTTTCCTCCTTCACCATGAAATTAATTGAATTAATGTATATACACTGTTATTGCATTATAACACCGCATTGAAATCATATGATGAGTTCTTTCTTTGCACTTTTAAATATTATTGTCAATGACCAAGTGGAACTTACGTCCTATAAATCAAGCGATTTTCTTTCCGTATTATCGTCTCATGTATACATTAAACAAAATATGTACATAAAAAGGACTTCCTTGTACTGACCACATATAGATTGTCCTCAGAATAGTCCTTGCACACAGATTTAACCATACCTCGTTAACAGGTCTACATATCGCTTTGGATAGTCAGTGGTTAGATGGTATTTATTTTGAGGAAATTTATATAACATGATTTACACACAAAATCTCGATTGCATAGTAAACCTGAAATCTTCACAGAATATATAAGAAGTCAGCCAGTGAATTAAAGTTAACGTATGTACCACTGGGACGGTCATGATTAGATTATATGGAAGCTTGAAGGATTCGTGTTCGTGTGTGACATCGGGCTCCTTGGCGTCTCTTGTAGAGCCCTAACTCTTAAGAACAGTAGTGCATATATTCTGTGATTTAAGATTTCGATTGTTTCGTGGAACCATAATCATCACTCTTATGGATTCATAAATAAAGTGATATGATAACGGTTTTTTGGGGTATACGTCACGACTTGTGTGTTCACATCACACGCGAAGTTACTTTGAGACGACCTTGCAAACACGGGCACAAAAATCCTTAATGGGGAAAATATCATAGGGGCGTCAAAAGCTTTGACATAGACAAGTAACAATTATCCAAAACAATGTAAAATCCATATTCTCAAACAACTGTATTCAATTCACGTGGTAATCATCTCTAGCCGTAGATAGGTAATTATGTATTCGACCCACATGGCAATTACCTCTCCTACCCGCTTCTGGTTATAGAGGAAGCAAGTACTGAGGGGGTTTTATGTTGTTCAATTCTACGCAGCAGATAATGTTGCCTAAGAATGTTGCCAGACGCCATCCTAGTATTTCACTATAATGTTGCTGTAAGCGATGGAGCGATTGAAGGACCGGATTTGCTAAAAGAAGTTCACCGAGAAATTTATGAACTGTAGCTTAAATTACTCGGGGTCTTTTTACGTTCGTTTCTTCTTGTAGAAAAGCGTAGGCTAATATCCATTTGTACTATTAACACATTGAAACAGAATTATCGTGTGAAACCACGCCCCTTTCACAGCTTATCCAATCTGGATAAAATATAACGACAACATCATCTTCATTGTCATCGTCATAGTTATACAATATATCATTTTCAGTATGGTCGATGAAATCAGATGTGAAATTAATAAATGGAACAAAATCTTCGGAATATATCAGAGCCGATATCTCGATTAAGCTCATTATTATAATAATATTTTATCTAATTAATAAATAATATGGAAATAAAATATCATTGTAGAGTTAATATTTTAAACAAAAAAGAATTAGCCGAAGCAGTTCGAAATTGCTTGCTGGGATATAATTTTCATTTCGTTGACGTTATGATAGCATCAGGCGAATTTGATAAATTTTTGTTAACAGCGGCAGATAAAATAAAACTTGATACAAATAAAATAATGACAATACGATTAAATCGCGACGACGTAATGGAATTTGGCCATAATTGTCTGTCTCTTGACGATATAAACAGCATTATTAATTATAGTATCTCAAACTAAATCTATCAAATGTTACCATGGACGTTGTCGATCTTCTTTTATCATCGGCCACATATGTTACTGAACACCAATCGATTTTATGATACTTTGCGGCAGATGTTATTGATTTAAATTTCATTTCCTCAGACGTTTCGAGATTTATTGAGATAACTGATTTTGGATTTTTAAAATTGTTACTACTATCAGCCTCTCCTCTTCTAGTATTTTCTTTTGACGTAACCAAATCTAAATTTTCCAAACGATTATCAGTTTTAATTTTGTTAATGTGGTCGATAACTAAATTATCTGATATTATTCCGTGAAAAGTTTCGAACACAAATCTATGCGATATATAAGAGGCAACATCTGTATTTATCCCACGTACCTGTAAATAACCAACATTAAATGAATTTCCTAATGGTTTTTTAGTTTTTATATTTCGAATAATTCCCTCATCATTTGCTTCGTATAAATCAAACTTTGGGTGGGGTTGACATTCGTTTTGTATTCCTAAAGTTTCGATATTATCATCTGCAACTGCGTCATTTGCTCTGTATACTCGCTGTCCTTCCGTATATCTCCAACGAACAGAGTATAAATAAAATCTTTTTTAAACATTTTGATTCTTTCTGCGCTATCACCCTTTACTGAAATTAACATACCAGGCGGAATTGGTACGCCAATAGCTTTTTTGGTTGCTATGTTGATAACAGAAATTAATGCATTTCCAGCATATAGGTTGTATTTCGGGTGTACATGGTACGTTTCTTGCTCTTCAGCTGTCAGTGGTAGATATCTCAAGATTTCAGTCATTATATATACATAATTTTATATCTCTAATTAAAATTATTTAAAAAATTTCAAATAAATAAACAATATTACTATATATATTTAATGCTGAAATTGCGCGACATTGCTAAAAAGAGCATTATCAAATCCGAAAAAATTGCTTCGGCATTTTCAGGCTATGATAACAGTTACAAACTTGATGATCAGACTATATTAGCTAATTTTACCTCTACAAATTTATATCATCTTTTACAACCCGTTACAGCTCGAGAATGTGCAGTTCATAAAAGCATCAAACAGATAGTCTAATATCATATGATTTTATCAAAGTTACACGCGGTCGAAGAAAAAAAAAATTTGAAAGCGAAATCTCGTAACTCTATTTAACAGCTAAATCGAGAAAAATATTAACTGAAACAAATATTGCTATGATCGCTGATGTTATACACCAGGACATAAATGAAAACTAGAAGAATTTACCTCGTCACGGTCAGGTTGGAAATTCGAAATGATAAAAACAGTTTTATTTCACAAATCAAAATATAACGTACCACGCGGCGCTGGGTACGTCGACCATCCTAAAAAAAATTAAGAACAAAAGGTGCTGTATAAATGTCCAGAAAAACGACAACAAATGTTTCCAGTGGTCTATTCTTTCCGCAATGTTTCTGAAAGAGCAGAATTCTGATCGTGTCAACAAGTATTTTCCGCACAAGAACGAACTCAATTTTGATGGCATCAACTTTCCAGTAGCAGAAAGTCATATACCAAAGTTCGAAAAACAAAACGGTATCTCAGTAAAAGTTTTCAGACTAGACGAACGAGAAAACGTTTACCCTAGATACATCTCAGAAAATGCTTCGCAAAAGACAATAAATTTATTATTTTTTCAGGAACATTACTGTTGGATAAAGAACTTTAAGAGCTTAGTTGGCGGACAGTACAGTAAAAACAAAAACAATAAATATTTCTGTTACAGATGTTTGCACGTTTTTTCTAGCGATGACAGACTGCAGACCCATCTCAAATAATGCGTTAATGTTCAAAAAATAACTATGCCTAGCGAAAAAGAAAAAATATTAAAATTTAAAAACTATAATCATAAGCTGAGTATTCCCTTTGTTATTTACGCCGATTTCGAGTGTCTACTCGTTCCCGTGGCTGGAGCAGAAAATAATCCGAACAAATCGAATACGAAAAAGATACAACAGCATGTTCCTTGCGGTGTAGCTTACAAAGTAGTTTGTTGCGCGAGCAATAGATTTTTGTCTCCGATAAGGTTATACCGAGGTGAAAATCCTGCCGTTTGGTTTGCTAAAAAATGTAATAGACGAAGTTAATACAATTTCTAACAGATTGCTTAGGACAGCTCTGATCAGAATAACGTCTAAACAACAACTCAACTTTGATGAGGAGGTTAATTGTCATATGTGTGAAAAACCTCTTGGGGATCCAAGGTGCGAGATCGCTATCATTTGACCGGTCGGTATCGCGTAGCAGCTCATAACAGTTGCAATTTGAAATTTCATGCTCCAGATCTTATTCCAGTAGTTTTACATAACTTTCACGGCTACAACAGTCACATCATTGTGGAAGCTTTTGGTGATAAAAACATTAAAGCTCAACTGAAACTAAATAACGTGATAAAATGTATTCCAAATAATTTTGAAAAGTATATGTCGGTGACCCTCGGAAAATTACGCTTTATCGACAGCTTGCAATTTATGGCGGCATCATTAGACGAGCTCGTGAAAGGCTGCAGTATTTTCAATAATCTGCGCAGCTGTTTCGGAGAAAACTATGTCCATTTGACAAAAAAGGTATCTTTCCTTACGAATATCTTGACGATTAGAGCAGAATTAGTGAAACTTCTCTACCTGACAAAGATAAATGTTACTCAGAACTCAAGAACGAGAACATCAGCGACGACGAGTATAAATATGCGCAAGATATGTGGACTAAATTCGCCTGCAAAACATTTGGCGATTATCACGATTTATATCTGAAAACTGATGTGCTATTGCTAGCAGATGTTTTCGAGAATTTTCGTCAGATTAGTCATATAAATTACGGATTAGACCCCTGTTGGTATTATTCTGCTCCAGGGCTGTCTTGGGACGCTTTACTTAAAACTAGCGAAATAGAATTAGAACTCTTAACAGATATCGATATATTAAACTTTATTGAAAAAGACATCAGAGGTGGAATTAGCGTCATAATAAAAAATATGCATCTGCCAATAATAAATATTTCAAAAGTTATGATAAAAATCTTCATTCGAGTTACATTATTTTTCTCGACTGTGTTAATTTGTACGGTGCCAGCATGGTACAGCCAATGACTTGCGGGGGGGGGTCATTGGATAACTCCAAATCAGTTTCTCAAAGAAACTGAAAAAATCTTCCGAAAGATATTTCATATTTTGTTCAAGTTGATCTAGACTACCAGAGTTCGTTACACGAGCTAGATAACAACTATCCATTTTGCGCAGAATCAATGACGATTGATTACAGTTTATTATCGCCAGAACAATGAGGTATGACAACGACAAAATGTTCTATCGTTAACAAGTTAGTTCCAAATTTGTTAGATAAAAGAAATTATGTCATGCATTACAAAAACCTAATGCAAGCATTAGATGCTGGGCTAATTCTGAGAAAAGTCCATCGTGTGTTAAAGTTTAATCAATCGAAGTGGATGGCGGATTATATTATCCTAACTACGAAACGTCGTGCCGTAGCTACAACCGAATTTGAGAAAAACTTTTTCAAGTTAATGAACAACTCAGTGTTTGGAAAGACTATGGAAAATGTAAGAAGACAAGTTTCGTTTGAAATTGTTACTGATATTAATCGCAGAAATAAGTTAGTTAGCGACGATGGTTTTGTTAGCATGAAAATATTTAATGAAAATCTTGCCGCAATACAACAGGGAAAACAAATTTAAAGTTAAATAAGCCATTCTATGTTGGTGCAGCTGTACTTGAAATATCAAATTGGTTGATGTACGATTTTCCTTATATTATTTACTAAAAAGATGTGGCCAGATGCAGAGTTTAATATACACAAAATAAAATCATTTAATTGTAGATTTTATTTATAATGTTTTCAAAATAGATATTTTTATCACTTAGTTTAGCCTCGCCTATATGCATTACATTTCTCTTTTATATTGCAATGCGAAATCAAAAATTCATTTTCTATATAATAATATCGTTTTTAAAACAGAAAATATAATGCAGAATTACGTGCTTTCATAATCAGAAAATGCATAATGCTGTTTTTGTTAGGTATATCTTAACTAATTCAAGATATTAATATAATGCGTTGGTAGCTCCGTTGTCAGATCGAATCCAACATGTCTGATTGAGTATGACATTATATATATTTTATTTGTTTAATATAACATTTTTAACCAATAAGTACTTAGTAGTAGTGAGGATTGATGTATCCATTATCAGAGATCCTCCAACCGGCCACAGAACATATTTTTGTCAGAAAATGTGTTAGAAAAACCTTATCACGTAAAGTCATCATTTTGAGCTAACAAAGTCTGCTGACAAAAATGTTAACTTACAACGTTTTGGGAGGGCCGGGGATCTCTGATAAAGGATCATCAATTCCTCAATACTACTAGATATACACATAAATGGTGGCGCTAAGTGTGTAAATCGAGTAAGGTATATACATGAATAATGGAGCTAAGTTTGTAGCAATAAGCGGTGGAGCAAAGTGCATAACAATACTTATATATTGGAGCATAGTCTGACACAGTACTTAGGTATACACGTGACAGCTGCACATTCTCTGTGGCTTAAGATTCGGAATGCCAGAACTCATTCCGTTTTTTCATATGCGGTCTACATGCTATACTGTATACATAAATAGATATTAGTCAGAGATTGTTAAACACGTATTCTGCAAGAAAAACCCATACATTTTTTCATCGCTCGGTGGTCTGGTGGCGAGGTCAAGATGACAGAAATGTCCATTTCAGATGATGAATACGCTGGAGTGCCTGTAACACATATTTTTAGAGTATTTTGCAACATTTATGCACACGTCTGTTGATTTCCCATTAAGAGACAAAATATTAAACATGTTCATTTTGTTTAGTTATGTGATTATTTTGTAATTTTCTTCTGGCTTTCTAATAAATCTTTGTTGCAGTTTTGCACAGATTTTGTTTTCTTCAGAGCACTCGTTATACAACTTTTGTCTTCAAAATATTGAGATACGATTTTTACGTGACAAAACCGTACCATCCATCCATACATCCATCCTCTCTCTCTCTCTCTCTCTCTCTCTCTCTCTCTCTCTCTCTCTCTCTCTCTCTCTCTCTCTCTCTCTCTCTCTCTCTCTCTCTCTCTCTCTCTCTCTCTCTCTCTCTCTCTCTCTCTCTCTCTCTCTCTCTCTCTCTCTTGCCCCCTGCTTTGATCACAGATTGTTTGGAGTATTTTAACATTAAATGGCTGATCCCTTAAGCAAATAAAAATTACATAATAAAAGAATGAGATAATATAATGGTCTAATGCCATTTGATTAACTACAAGATAGCTAAACATAGCGGCCAGTATTAATGGTGGAAGAAGAACCCTGGAAAAACCCGGAAAATAAAATATCGACCCACGCGTAGCTAATGGCAAGTTTTTTCACATACCAACATTGGCCGAACCTGAGACTCAAACCCACGCGTACAGAAGCGAAATGGCAACGATCCGTAACGTTTAGTGCTTTAGACTGCTAAGCCACTCCCCCCCCCCTCCGGTTGATAGGGTAAGGACGTGACTTATATGGACCTGTATGTAGCCTACAATACATATAAAGTAAGATTTCAAGCAGACACTTATTTCTTTGTAGCTAGTATACGTAACATTACGTCCAGGAAAAGGTTACAATTATGGAACTTATGGTGGCTTCCAACACCCACCCACCCACCCCATCCCCACCTTGCAGGCCTCTACCAGGGTCCAGTTCCACAGATCCTTTGCCGATTTATTGACGCTGTCTCTAACGATATTTCTATATCTACAACTGCACATACACTGTAATTAAAGCTAAATCAAACCGTTGTGCTCAATTTACCGAGATTAAGCTACGTTCTAATGTACAAAAAGAAGAAATATGTTTTTATTAACGTTGCCATATTGTGAACTTATAGTAGACTGTGAACTATTAAAATGAATATCAATAACAAGAGATGGGGGAGTGGGGTTAGGAGGGAGGAAATTAATTTTAATTCATCTTCACAGGTCAGTATTCAGAAAACTCAGAGTACACATTTATAATACTTAGAGAGAGAGAGAGAGAGAGAGAGAGAGAGAGACTTACATGACGCCATCTTCTATGTTTATTAGTGACTGCTGTAGTAAAGATTTCATGTGATTCGTGAACGTTAGCCTAAACAACTGATCCTTTCACCACAGTGTGTTTCATTGGTTTATAGATTCGTTAGCTCACGTGAGCTGGCGATAAACGGCTGAGGTCTTACATGATAGTTTCGTATTTTGACAACTCCCTAATATTTAAGGTATATGGTATGAATCTAATTATCATAGGTATGCATTTCTAAATTCACACCGAAACTAAATCTGTAATGTGATTTAGATTTACTTTGAGTTAGGCTTGAAAATGGGTTGACTTGTTTGATGACTGCCTGTCAGGGTTAGACTAACACTGGAGATTAAATTCGCAACTTGGGCTACAAATGAACAGCCGACTTGGCTTACGTATTTACGAATGTCTGCTACAGAGGTAAACGTCTAAATATTTAGATGGTTAAGGGGCGATGAAAAGTATGCTAATTTGTTATGGTACTTGTGAACTATATTCAAGCATGAGGCACATATTGATTATTTTAGCTGCATTGTCATAGGAAAATATACAAAACAGCACTTTGCTGTAAAAAATGAATGTAAAAACGAAGGGTTGGTGACAGTGTTGGTTCAGTATAAAAGCCGCCATTTCTGTAAGGATTCATTCTGATAGCCGCAGTCAAAGTTTCACATGCGTGCTTTCTATAAAAATCATTAGTTTGTTTCTATTTATGTCTTCAGTGTAAAATTATTCTCATTTTTCCGCAATAGGTCATTGTCGGATGAAAATTCACCAGATAAACTGTTCAGTGAGACCTGAAGCAAAATGTTCGCACATTCGCTCTCGTTCTTAACTGCGGATTATGAAACCAAGAGAATAACTATGGTAATCTATAGTTACCTTTTTCATATACCTATTTTACATATATCTATTTTTTCAAATGTGTTCGTGACTCAATGTGACTCTGCAACTAAAACATAGTATACCATTTTATGCCAATACACAATTTAGCAAAAATCTGCACAGGTCGTGGCGTGCTAAGGGTAAATGGCGCTCGCGGCGACGATAACCCAAAGGGTATATGGCACCATAAGACCTCTGGCGTCAGTGCCTTTGCAGCCCCAAGACATCAGAGGTCCAGGAAAACCGCCAAGTTCGCAGCCCTTCTCCCATCCACCGTTACAGGTATACATGTTTCGTACTATGACTGCTACCGACAACATAGTAATTACAGATCAAAATCTGATAATTAATTACCCTCTCGCGCTATTTTCCATTTTGGACTAGACCAATTACACACACACACACACTCACACACACACTCACACACACATACATACATGCATGCTTACATACATACATGAATACATACATACATACATACATACATACATACATACATACATACATACATACATACATACATACATACATACATACATACATACATACAGACATGCATGCATGCATGCATGCATACATACATACATACATACATACATACATACATACATACATACATACATACATACATACATACATACATACATACATGCATACATTATTACATACATACATGCATACATACATACATACATACATACATACATACATACATACATACATACATACATACATACATACATACATACATACATACATACATACATACATACATGCATGCATACATGCATGCATAGATACATACATGCATACATCCATACATACATACATACAAACATACATACATGCATGCATGCATACATACATACATACATACATACATACATACATACATACATACATACATACATGCATGCATGCATGCATGCATGCATGCATGCATGCATGCATGCATGCATGCATACATACATACATACATACATACATACATACATACATACATACATACATACATACATACATACATACATACATATATACATGCATACATGCATACATCCATACATACATACATACATGCATGCATGCATACATACATACATACATACATACATACATACATACATACATACATACATACATACATACATACATACATACATACATGCATGCATGCATGCATGCATGCATGCATGCATGCATGCATGCATGCATGCACGCACGCACACACACACACACACACACATACATACATACATACATACATACATACATACATACATACATACATACATACATACATGCATGCATGCATGCATGCATGCATGCATACATACATACATACATACATACATCCATACATACATACATACATACATACATACATACATACATACATACATACATACATACATACATACATACATACATACATACATACATACATACATACATGCATACATCCATACATACATACATACATACATGCATGCATACATACATACATACATACATACATACATACATACGTACGTACGTACGTACGTACGTACGTACGTACGTACGTACGTGCGTGCGTGCGTGCGTGCATGCATGCATGCATGCATGCATGCATGCATGCATGCATGCATACATACATACATACATACATACATACATACATACATACATACATACATACATACATACATACAGACAGACAGACAGACAGACAGACAGACAGACAGACAGACAGACAGACATACATACAGACAGACAGACAGACAGACATACATACATACATACATACATACATACATACATACATACATACATACATACATACATACATACATACATACATACATACATACATACATACATACATGTGTGTGTGTCAAGAAATGAGTTCTGTATAAATCTTTTTATTTATTAGGGCCAGTTATAAAGTTGCCTACGTCCTGGCTAAAAGTGGCAAACCATTTACAGATGGTGCAGTAGTGAAGGAATGTTTGTTGGAGGTGGCTGAAGAACTTTGCCCAGAAAAGTCAAAACAATTTGAAAATTTAGCTTTGGTTGCAAATATCATTGCCCGCCGTGTGGCAGACATGGGTGAAAACATTGTAACTCAAATAGCGAAAAATGCAAGCAAGTTTCGCCATTTTTCAATTGCCATGGATGAATCGCTGGACAGCTGTTCCACCTCTCAACTGCTTGTGTTCATTAGAGGTGTGGATGAAGACTTGAACATAACACAAGAGCTGGCTTCCCTACATAGCATGTACGGCACTGTTACCGGAGAGGATATATTCAATGAGATGGAAAAAAAACATTTGCTGATTATAACGTGGACTGGACTAACCTCAGTTGTCTGACTGTTGATGGAGGAAAGAACATGAGTGGCATAAAGAAAGGCTTGGTTGGACAAGTGAAGCAGATGTGTAATGAGAAAAAATTCTACAACCAATGTTCCTGCACTGTATTATTCGCCAGCAAGCTTTGTGTGCTAAATATGTGGACATTAGCAGTGTACTGAATCCTGTGGTGAAGATGGCGAATCTAATAAGGTCACATGGGCTCAACCATAGACAGTTCAGAGACATGTTGAAAGATACAGACACCGAATCGCAAGATTTACCATATTACACAGCAGTAAGATGGCTAAGTTGTGAGAAAGTTCTGAGCATAGTATTTAAGTTAAAAAAGGAAATAGCTGACTTCCTGGAAAGTAAAGGCAAGCCACAGCCATTATGTCTGATGAAGAGTGGGTATGGAAATTGGCCTTTGCTGCAGACATAACTAGTCATTTAAATTTTCTGAACCTAAAACTACAAGGAGAGGAAATCTAGTTTCTGATCTATACTCCCACCTAAAGGCCTTCAGATCCAAACTTGTCTTGTTTTTGGAACAAGTACAGGCCAACAACTTGACGCACTTTCAGCAGTGCAAGGTCTTCATGGCTGAAGCAACAGCTGAGTTCCCCACGTCATTTGCATGCGAGATCATAAAAGACCTCCAGCTGCAGTTTCAGCAGCGGTTTTCTGACTTGGATTCAAAGGCAGAAGAAGTAAGACTGTTTCAAAACCCATTTGAAGCAGATGTGGCCAGTTGCCCAGATGAACTGCAGCTGGAGGTCATTGAGTTGCAAGCAAATGACCTCCTTAGTTCAAAGAAGACAAGTTCAGACAAGTTCAAAGAAGAACTGGTGGGTTTTTGCCAGTTTTTGTCCAAGGAAGACTTTACTAATGTCAAAACTTTTGCATCAAGGTACCTTTCAATCTTAGGAACAACATACCTGTGTGAACAAACATTTTCAATAATGAAATACGTGAAGAACAATTTGAGAACAAACTTGTCCGATGATAATCTGAGGTCACTGTTGATGTTAGGGACATCAAATCTAAAGCCAGAAATGTCTGCTATTCTGGCATCCAGGAAACAATTTCACCATTCCCACTAATACAGGTGTTCATGTGTAGTGTATCAATGTGTTATAAAATAATAACTGAATAAAATAATATTAAATAAATAATTAAAAACAACATTCATGGTTTGATTCTTTTTTATTTTGACCTCGAGTGTGTTGTCGGCCCCCGAACTGCTATTTGATAGTTAATGCGGCCCTCAGGCTGAAAAGTTTGGAGACCCCTGAGTCTATATGATTGCCTGTCTTGTGTTTGCGACATGTATATTTACTTTAATGTTTGTATGCTATAGATATTATTATAAGGACGTCATTATGTCAAACAATTTCCCTTTGTGGTATACTTGTTATTTTATTTTTAGTAATAGGAATATTTTCCTTTATCGAGTTCTTTTTGGTTCATTATTTCTTCTCAATTTCATTCAGAATGAGAGATGTTTATGTATACTATCAAAAGCTACAATCTAAACTATATTTTGTTGTTGTTGTTGTTGTTGTTGTTGTGCTTAACGCCATTTTTCAGCACACGATAGGCTATTCGTGGCGGCTAGTATTAATGGTGGAGGAAGAAACCGGGAAATCACCGGAAAGAACCACCGACCCACGAGAAGCTACTGGCAAGCTTTCTCACATATCCACATTCGCCGAATCCTAGACTCGAACCCACGCAGACAGAGGTGAGATGGCAGTGATCCGTAACGGACAGCGCTTTAGACCACTCGGCCACTCGGGGCCCCAACTATATTTTGTAGTTCGCATGTTGCAAGTTTATCTCTCATTATTTTAATATTATTCGATGGCACTTTGCCTAGCTTGAAATAAGGAGCTACACTACCTGTATTTAATTATCATGTTGCTCCTTATTTTGGGTCAAGGTTTTGTGGGACTTCGAGTTTTCCTAAAGCTCGAAAAGTGGTCTAACGAGAATCAAAACGAAAATTTAAAAAATGGGAAAAACTTTTTCCTGTGCTTTTGTATGTTTATTTATGTGTGTTGTTGATATTGTGAGAGAAATCATGTTGTCAGTGTTGTGTTGGTGTATCCCTTATGTTTTTTGTGTTTGTCCATGTGCTGCGTCTGAGGTTTTCATGAACTACCCCACAGCCAGGCTATGTAAGCTCATTACTTCCTCCGGTAAGCAGGTTCCCTGTTCCCTTTCTGAAAGGCCTGGTGTACCTATCTAAAGAGATTGTTATTGTTATGTTAGATTGGTGGGTTTCACTTGTTTCTGTAATGTGACTTTAAATGTTAGATTATGCTAATGAGTGAAAATAAAAAGACACATCTAAGGTATGTACCGTTAAGAAAGGACGCAAATTTTAAAAGATTTAAGAATTCCATTCCAGCATTCCTGTGTTCTTGTGACATGTGAGAAAGGAATTCCATCTTCAGCACAGGCTGGAACCGTTCCCTGAGCGGATCGAAGAACTGGGGTCGATCCCCCACAGCGGTCTTCTACAAGGGTGCAGGAAAATTGTTATTTTATTCGAGCACTTATTGTTAAATTATTAATTACATGACCACATTTCAACCACATTTTATTGTTTAAACAATATAATCAGTTATATTTTGTATACATTTTTATCTGATATTCCATCTAGATTCAATAAATTATTTCTTCGGTATCTCCCTTGTTTGCACATCTGCATTTTAAAATTAATTCTTTCTACTTTGTTGTTCTCACACTGAACTATTCCATGGTATTTTGTAAAGTGACTGCTTTATATCTTGCGAATTTGGTTATTTCCTTTACGATGTGGCGTTTGAAACCCTTCGCCCGTAAGTCATGCATCGTGTAAACATTTAAGTATCATACTTTGAATTTGTATGGACTTTAATTCCCTCCCATGTCCTACACACATATTCCCAGTAAATCCCCCAGTGTTTTGTTCTACTTTACATCTAACAGTTTTCGTTGTTTCTCCCCGATCCATACGAATCTCTCTCTCTCTCTCTCTCTCTCTCTCTCTCTCTCTCTCTCTCTCTCTCTCTCTCTCTCTCTCTCTCTCTCTCTCTCTCTCTCTCTCTCTCTCTCTCTCTCTCTCTCTCTCTCTGGTCCCTTAAGTTACTTTTTCTCTCTATATTTTGAAACTATATTCAGTGGATCTTCATGTATTTTACTTAAAAAGTTGTTTTTTTTAAACTAAAACTCATTACGTCTACAAAGCTTCCCATGCTAATGTCGGTTTTTATTTTATTTTTATTACAAATCTATTTAACATTTTAGCTACCTTCACTATAATTGGATTGGGAAGACTTAATACCTCTAGTATTCGTCATATCTATTGTTTCCTTGAGCCGATAGTGAGTTTTGCTGTTCCATATATAATTTACAACTTGTTTGAAAAATTTATGTTTTTCCAGGTCAACAGATTTTAGTATATAATTCATATTTCTATATGCCTACTTGTTTGTCTTGGCAGCATTATGCACAGTGGCGTTAGCAGCCAAATATTTGTATTTTCTTTCATCTTTAATTCTATTATTTGCAGTTCTTTATATTTGCTTTATGAACAAGGGTCACTCCTAAGGCCTTGACCTTATCTTTAATTAGGTGAGGTGGGAGTCCTGGGTGATTCCCACTCCAGTTTCCTATCTTTAAAATTTCTATTTTGTCGTGGTTGATATTGGAGTCTGGGGCGTTTCCAAAAGTTTCAAATTCGTTTCGCATGTGCTTAAAGATTTTGCACCTTTATCAAAGTTCGTGCAATCATCTGCGTGTTGAAACATCTTTAATTCATGTTTCAAATTTGGAATGCGCATACCTTCTATTTTTGAGTTTTTTCTTTTTTTGTGACTCAAGATCTCAATCGCTATAACGAACCAATTTTTTAAATACCTGTTGTATGTAGTTGTGTTCTAATCAGTCAAATACATTTTCTTGGTCAAAGAGTATTATGGTTTACATAGTCTATCATGGTTTCTGTGTTTAAAATATTAGTCTAAATATCCTTACCTATTATACCATAATTTTAGCTTTCATTAATTATTTTCTTCACACAATTCTTTTTTCTATTGATAAAATCCTACTCTGTATTTTATAATCGACATTTAGAAGAAAGATAGTCCTCCAGTTTTTAAGGATTTCCATGTCTCTTTCCTCCTTGTATAATATCGTGATCATTGCGTCCCTCGTGGATTTTTTTTAAAAAATTCCCTTTCCTAAAAATAGGTTATTATATAGTGATTCTAAAATCGACGTTAATTCTTTGTGGAATTTATGATGGAATTCCGTGGTGAGCTCATCCATCCCTGGCGTTTTTCCTTTGGCCAGGAATGAAATTGTTTTCTTTATTTCCTCATTTGAAACGAAATCATCACACACGTCTTTGTGTTCTGAAGACATCGCCTCACATTCTACCTCTTGCAAGTATTTACCTATTATCTTGTTTTCTATTTGATAAGAAGTATATACATCTAGAGAGTATTTGTATATACTTCAATATATCATATTTTTGTGCATGAATATTATTTCCATCCCTTATACTTTGCAGATTCTACTCTCCACCCTCCTTTCCTCAATTTTTCCATCTTATATAACCCCTTTGCCTTTTTGTAAAGTATTGTAATTTTCCCCAACTCTTTTTTAACTACATCATTTTGCTTCCTCGAAAATTTTATTTAGAAGTTTCTGTGCTATTTGTTTTTCCTCATCTATGTCAAGTCTAAAAAAATCTTTTAAATTCTAGTTTCTCATTTTTTTCTCTCCTTATTTTAAAATAATTTAGAGTTTTCTTTTTTAATTTTCCTATTTTACTATCCCATTCATTTTCAATATATTGTTGCTTTTCTCTATAAAACTCCTCAATTATTCTGTTATAATTTCTTCATATTCCCTTTTCCCATCATATATTTTATTATTTCATTTCCATTGCCACGCCTCTCCCCACGTTTTTCTTCTCTCCATTATTATTTCTTTATTAACCATTTTAAGATCTTATATTTTACACTAAGTTAATCTAAAATATTTGATCTACCTCCTAGCATACTTGCTTGGTTTACACCATATTCAAACGTAAATTCTTTCCTTAAAATGTTTAATCTTCTATATGAATCAAATATTTTAATGGTCTCTATCCGGACGTTTGTTGCTCCGTTTTTACTCCCATTTTAGTTTGTCTGTCGGTTATGTCTTGCCTATTTTTTTTAAAATTTATTTCTTATTTTATTAATTCAAATTACAATTGTTATCAAAGTAGTTATTAAATTGTTATATTTGACTCTGACCACTTTCGGTCACAGCATGTTGTTGAAATGTTTAATTTGATTCGTTAGTCTCCATTTTTCTTTTCTCTGTTTACTCCATTTGCGTTTTATTTTCGTCAGTCTCCAAACATTTCTTTTCCTTTTTTCTTTTTATAACTTAGAATGGCGACTTTTTTGGCGAATCACTGTTTTGTAAGTTTTTTTTCTGACTCCCTTCTGAGACGGAGGGGGGTTGTGGTTATAAAATGTTCAGTTCATTCGGATGGAAGCTTTTTCTTTGATTTATAATTTGTTAAACAGTACAATCTACTTTTACCAGTTCAGCTTTGTTAGGGACTATATTTTATGCACAACAAATTTAAGGTACACCATCTGTCAGAATGAACGAACTGTTTCGTTCTTCTATCTATCTAAATTATTTCCACTGAAATAAAAACTGTGATAAAAAGAATCCCAAATGGGTAAAGATATTAAAGTTTCCGATAGTAGTATAAAGAGCAACCGACGAGGTTTTGAATAATTCTGGCAACTATAAAATAAGAGCATCCCTGTAGAAATAGTTGACCAAAAAGTTCATGCGTGGACGGCAAGTGTAACAAAATTTCCACCTAGGAAAACTGCCAGACTTTACCACGGTAATATTTTTGAGGCAATTGATAACATTAGTAATTACAATCCTGTGTCAGTCTGGTTCTTTCAGAATGATCCTGAATCCATTCGTTGTCCATCATCAAACGGATCTACCATCAGAATTTGGATCCAATTAGTAGTTTGAACAGTTCGTGCTATCGTGAGGTAAACTTTATCGCAAATAATCTCTCCATGATAAGCTGAAACAGGTATTTTTAAAATACACCATCGATTCACAAATCGATATAGATGAATTGATGAATAATTGTTTTAAAATTTCGACTGTGGTTGCTCGTATCGCCCAGCAAAAGAATTCATGGCATCAAACAACAAGGAACTTTCTAGATGATATATCGCGTTTATGTTTTGAATTTGGATATGATAGTCTTTGGAATACAAAACATAATCCCGTTGATGTAGTTTCAGTCGATGTGGTGGTTTGTTATCCTGTTAGTTGTCTTACAAAACGTGAATTTGAGCCGTATTTCTCGCGATTTGGTCATCAATTACACGAAATGATAAGCGTTGCAATAAACGGTCCTTTTCGAGAGGATTTCCATGGAAATACCATTAATCTAACTGGATTTGCCGAGACTGTATTATTGCAGTAAACATTCATCTGGTCATTGTTGCATGGTTTGGTCATCATTTTAATAAACAAAATACTTAGATAAATCTCAGACTTGTACAAAAATGAACGTGAGATATAAGCTTGATGCGGAAATAATTACATCGTTCACAGTGAATACTTCGATACTTTCATACAGAACACAAAACGTCTGGCTGCCAGAGGATGACGATACATAGTTTGCAAAGGATATGGCGATCACAATGCGTTTAAACATCGCGAGTTGCAAGGCTACTTCAGGTTGCTTCTTCAGATGTCGGATACATGAATCTGCATGGCGGAGAACATGATCAGCTTTTTACTGAGAGCTGCACTGCCTTTCCTGCATATCTCTGCTAGAATTCAATTTGATCCAGTAGACTTGCCGCTAGAGAGCAGATAATTGCTTTGTGGGTTCTCGAACAGGTTTGTTGGGTGATTCAGTCGTTCAATGACTGGCGATTGGTGCAGAAAATCAATGGTTTCATCATTGATCAATGTTGGACTATTCAGGACACAGCTGACATGTTCACCCCGCCTTTCCAGAATTTTCTCTTTGTCAGTGATCAGCGTGTTCCCCTCTGAACTGAGAAGAGGTCTTGATGCTGTTATGGTGGCACTAGATAAGTATATCTTTAAATGGATCCACGTATTGATAAGGATAAAAATTAGAATTAGATTAAGTAGCAATTGACTAATTCTAGAGTATCGGGCATTAGAATTTTGCAATTGAATTCACATTAGCAAATTAGTTGTATTAGAATATGTATGCTTTGCCCAAGATGCACTGTAATTTTAGTAAAAACTGCTATTGTTCATGGTCACTGGCACACGTAGGCTAAACGTCTAGTTTGATGTCATAATAACTATTCTGAGGACCAGTGGCTATGAAGTTTCAATAAACACTTGAAGGATAAGAGAAAGATTGATCATTGGAAACCGTTTAGAGTGAATGAGAATATGTGAACTGATTTAAACTAAATAAGACATATAAGTGGCCCGGGGCCTAGGTTTTCTGCATTACTTAAGCATGTTCATACATAATTTATTAGCTGTCGAGAAGCAGCAACGGTTGATATTTACATACTGGCTTCATGACGTTCTACACGAGGGCAATGTTTCACATTACAAACAAGCTGAATTATGTGTCTCGTTGAGGCAAGTTTTGATTTGTCAAACAACAGTTCAGAGATAGAGTTTCTGAAAAATAAAAAATGTATATCTGTGAAGTAAAGCTACTTACTGTAAAGAAAATTTATTGACACTTTTTCGAGAAAACAATGTTGTGAAGATCTTGTTCTTGATTAGATAAATTATATATATATATATATATATATATATATATATGTGTGTGTGTGTGTGTGTGTGTGTGTGTGGTAGGTGGGTGTATGTGTATGTGTGTGTGTCTGTGTGTGTGATTGCTCGTGACATTAAGGATTGTAATCGATGTATGGAATTCGCTGAGTTCTGCCTAACACTATCCTGTACTTATCTACAACTGCCGTCAAGCCCTTTGTCCTAGTGATAGATGTTAACCAATCGATAATAATTTTAATGCAATGGCTTCAAAAACGTTTTACAAATCCTATAAATAAAGTGAAATGTAAAATAAAAACAAAATAAAAACCATATGTTGGTCAAATCATCAGACATCTAGCAGGCAAGTAGAAATACTCAATGCAAAATAGCTGTATTGTGATAAAAAATGAACATTTATTTTTTCTTGAAATATCTTTTCGACACTTTAGTATAAGATGCTATTATTTTTCTTCTTTCAGTAGCAACTGGATTTTGAGAAGTTATACAACTGCTAGATAAATGATTTATAGACTTCCGGTTTTAACGTTAGAGTACTGTCAACATAATATCTGTACAGATAAATAAACCAATTAAAAGAGATTGTTGTTATAGAAAGAGTAAACATTACGAATACGCAGCATCGTTTTGAAAAAAAAAATGACTGTGCTTACTTGAATCGCAGTGTCGATGATTTGTAGACATTTGTCAGTTATTAATAACATATGCTCTTAGATTTGAGAGCTTGAGTCGGCATGAAATAATAATTCACTGCTATACAACTGGTTCGTGGTCAAATAATTTGTACCTCTAACAGAGTAGGATATCAATTTTTTAATGTCCATTTTAGTCGAATGATCCACTTAATGCATTTGAATATAAAAATCTTTACATTATAAACTATTTTCTCATACGATGGAATGCAAATAGCGGACAATGTTTGCTGTCTTGAGAGAATTCTTGTGAGACCGTAAATATCTCAGCATGTCACCGTTAAAAAACGTGGATATAAAATTCCAGTTAAAAAATTAAAAAATACGCCAAAGTCCATATCCTTTCTTTTTGACAAAGTATATATATATATATATATATATATATATATATATATATATATATATATATATATATATATATATATATATATATATATATATGAGAGAGAGAGAGAGAAAAGAGAGATTATTTCAGCCTTAAAAAGTAACATGACAATTCATCCGTTACAGACAAATCAAGAAAAAAATATAGATGACCGGCCCATTCATCCTCTACTTCACAGTTTTTGTATGTACACTTTACAAGTTTAATTTTGATCGAATTGAAAAATACCATATTTCTTTAAAACCCTATATATGGTCCCACTCAGAAAATAGAACATAACGTGTTTTATGTATACTCGGCGGAATAACCCTGAAAAACCATTGGAAGAACCAACGACCCACGAGAAGCTAGAAGCAAGCTATCTCTCATACCCACATAAGCCCAGCCTGAGACTCAAGCCTACTCAGACAGTGGTGAGATGGCAGTGATCTGAATGGTGAGCGCTTTAGACCACTCGGGGCCCCTGTTATACATGTAACATTTGCTTTATGTTTGCACATGTAATTAGACTTCAGGATATTACAAATGACATAATCATAGCATGCAAAGGTAAGGTATCATGAACAAAGCATCAAAATATATCTGGATATAATTTCACAATACATCTGCAATTTGACCGAAGAGTAATAAATTCCTACATTTGTACTCAAAGTAAATTAATGAACATGTTTAATAATTTCAATCTTTTGCCTCCCAAGGCTCACAGATGAGACAAATTATCCAACTCATTTCACAAATTTCATTTGAAATTAGCATTCATTATGATTTTTGATTTAAGACTTTCTTAAAGAGAAAATTTTGTTCTTCTAATAATTTTGTAGTAATTTTTTTTTCTCATCCAGTTTACAATGCAGCTCTTGGCCAGTTATATATTTAAAATAAAGACAAAAAATATGCCTGCTTTGTGCCTGAAATATAAAATTGGCGTGCAATTCAACACTTTTGTCATGAAATTTATATAAAACTACTAAAGCTCTATATAAAAAATTCACACTAATTATGATCAACATTTTATCTCTGAGAACAATGCATAAGGATATAGTAAACTTGTAAGTTTAATGTTATAACCACCAATTACAATCATGTAGTTCTTATATTTCATCTGTTATTACCTATTTAAAATCTTCACGATTTCGAGAATCTCGTGTGTATGTGAATAGAAACAACGGGAGTTTAATGTGGCTGTTATATTCAAGTTTTGATAATAAAAAAAAAAAATTGGAGACAAAAGTGTATCCAGGAATAGCTGAAAAGAAGAAAGTATGATTTAAAAGATAGGGAATAATGGTGGTGGTAAACATTACAGCAAGAAACTGTCCGTCTTTAAATTTTTACGTGGTGAAGTAATTACTAATACCAACAAAATTATCATTAAAAGCACTTTTAAATCTCGTTAGTGCAGTAATTACTACTCACAAACACATTTTCAAGTAGATTTCCAGTAACTTTTAAATGACAGTCCATTCATTAAGTGTAGAATGTATTTATTGAAAAATCCTGAAAATTCAATATCACCATGAAAAAAATACTTTGAACTTTTTCTAAATTTTGCTTTATGTAAATTCCTAATGTTCAAAAATATGTATCAGAATTATAAGTAATCTTTATGCCTTGAGGAAATTAATATTGTAATTGTTTGCATTTCAGTATACATGAACTATATGATATCATATATGTCGTAGTTATTGTGCATGTAATGCTATACATAATCATAAATGCTGCCAGAATGTTACCTAAATTGGGAGGTCCTCAAATGTTACTAAAATGGGGGTTGGGCTGGCATGCCCAACGTCAAAAATCTTTATCATAACCATTGTAATATTAGCCAGTATTTGACAAACAAAATCATGTGAACATGAATCATGGTGTCAATCAGTTATTTCAGGTTTTCTAGCGAGCCTGTATTTCAAACAGTATGTGCAAAAAAAAAGTTCTTCATGCAAGGACTAAACACGACACAATACTTGTTCCAGGACCCAATCTGCCAATTAAATATAGTTTATAACCATTCATGTCGAGCCTAAGAACCCTGAAGTGTAAACAGTGAAAATGGATGTATGTGAACAAGTACATTAAACATTAAAAATTAAATAATAAACATTTTATACACTGCGGAGTAAACATATATGCATTACCTTAAACTGCTGGATTTCTCACACTTTACTGCTCTCCAAGTTTGGATCTTTGCAAAAGGCTTGTGTGATTAGCACATTCCCTATCAGCCATAAAATGGGAGGCAAACAATTCTGGATAAACAAGCTGAATACCAATTTTTTTATGAAATCCAGTAATAATTAATCTAGTTCTTGTGACAATAATAAACAATTCTAGCAATCAAACGAAAAGGTTGCACCAATTCTAGCTACATATCAAAACTGCTTGAAATCCAGTACATGAGTTATTGTTTTGAAACAAAAGTGGGATGAACAAATATGTCTAAAGGCGAGATTGGATTTAATATCTACTTATCCTTCTTTTCTATAAAGGAATGGAACAAATAGCATAACAATGGTGCAGATATGTAGAGAAAATAAGCATGCAAAGGATACTGATAAGCAAGAAAACTAATATGCAATGAGAATATGAAAGATGATAATAATTACACTAACAAAAAGCCTGTATTAGGGTCCAAATATCTCCTCCTTGATGGTATCAATATTAGGCAGGGCTTGTGGACTTTGTAATAATTTTAGTAGAAAACTTCCCCCATTAAATATTAAACTGTTTAGAAAACTGAACTTCCCAGCTGAAGCTTATCATTTCTTTTTACTTACTCATATTTGTTGATGCAGAATACAGCAACGGTTCTCATTTTAGTTTTTATTATGAACAAGAAAAATATACTGAAATTGTTCATCATAAGTGAATTATGACATATACATGGTTAACTATTTTGACTTGATCACCCTTACCTATTATTTTATTTAGCCCTTTCTCGGTAACATATGATGCTAAAATATTTTGTATTCGGTCAGTTACAAGCATTATTAAAATAAGCAGTAAATTTTCAGTGTGAATGAATGAACTTGCAATATATGCTTCTCTACATCAGAGACATGCCTAATTAACATTTTACTCACATAATGGTTGCTTACAGCTTCAAACTGAAACAACAGTGATGAAGAAAAACAAGGCATCATCTGAGAAAAATAAACACACTTTATAATCAAAGCAGGACGTTTTGGCGCCTCTTATTAATATGAACCTATTTCTCAATATAAATAGTACATTGTTTGTAAGAAAAACATTTATTTTTAAAGAATTCCTAAGACAAACGTAGTTTATCAATGTATTACAGAAATGTTCAAAACATTTCTCAATAAAAGTAGTATGTAACATTAGGCAATAAAAACTTTGTTATTTTAATGCATCTAAGCTTATAAATAAAGTTTATTTATCAAAGTATTAAAAACTTGATTCAATGAATAGGCCTACTCTTCAATTCCATAAATGTGATACCTTTTCTAAACTTGTCTAGCCCATCAGTCCTTGAAGGTAGTCGATGCTATTTGTTCTCTGTAACTCTGAACAATTATCCTGAGTCTGATTACCGGCGCCAAAACGTCACATACCCCTTTATAATATACTCATCTTTATATATATATGTATATATATATATATATATATATATATATATATATATATATATATATATATATATATATATATGTTATTAGTATTATATGTGGATGTAAATAAAATCACGATAATACATTCAAATATTTATTTTTAAAGAAACAAAAAAAAACAAATATAATTATTACAACAGATTCTGAGTCAATATTACAAGATAAGAAGAGCTAGAAGACATCACTTATCAAAATTTACATTTAAAGTTATACATATCTATTCTGTTCATGTTGAAGAAGTAAGTCATTATACAAATCTGAAAAGGTATGCATCCATTACAAAACTTAATCTTAGATATTAATCATGTAAAGTTTAGAAATATTAAACACTTATCAGATAATACCGCTATACTTCATCTGGCATACATATGGGACTGTTACATATGCTGTTCAATCGATTCCTGCTATTAAGAAGGAAATACTCTACCCGATGTTTTGAAACAACAAAAAGTGGTATGCAATTTACTAACTTGTCTGAAAAATTCATATAAACGTTCAGTAAGCTGAACAATGTGCTTATTTTGCAGACAATCTTGAAAACTCCGTAAAATTCTGTATTTAAAATAAACCTACTTCTTTGGTAAGTAAGACAAATATGTAAATGTGACATATTGTACCGTAATTAAAACTAAGATTAAAAATAGCCCTATAGTACAATTATTAAGCCGAATAATAGACTAAAAGTCATCCATCTTAAAACAGCCACAAAGAACTCTATAAACTGAGTAAAGACAATTTAAGTTATGTTACGACCCTGTAGTTTAATTGTGTGTGTTAAGGAATGAATTTTGTATAAATCTTTTTAATTTCATTTTTATTTCATAAAATGTAATTATTAATATAATTATATTATTATCAGTCTAATATATTCTTGAAAAGCATCGTATTTATTTGAGTCGTAAATGTGACTCATGTGAGCACGTGATGTGTATGATAACAAATTCATTACAAGTAAACATTCAGAAATAGCTATGAAAACGATTGGCTGATACTTGGTCAGGCTTTCCTAATGTCCAGAAGTAATATGAAATTGCATGCGTCCTAGTGCGCGTGCAATTGAAACAACGTATTAGCTTCATTTATATGTTTAAGATTTTTGTAAGACGTACACAGTCACCGACAGACAGTCGTAGTAGAGTCATACACAGTCGTAGAGTCGTAAAGTCAGTTATGCAACTTATATTACCTTTAAAAAGGTATTTTTGTGCTAGAAGAAGTTGTCTGTTCGTATGTCTACGTAGAATATGTTTTGTTAGCTGAGCTAATTTTACTTGGTTTCTTCTGAATAATTGTTTTCCTGGAGAACACCTTAACTGATTTGGACAAATACATTTTCCCGAAAACATTCTAAATTGGAAGGGAACAACACAAACTGTGCTTTATTGTGTAAATTCTAGAATTTTCTGTTAGCCTTTGTTTGACGTGGTCATCCGCCATTTCGGATCGGAACTTCAGGCAATTAAGACTGTGTTTAGAACTTTTTACAGGATTTATGTTTCTATTTTGAACAAACAATTTTGATCGTTTCTGTAAACCGCAATTCTTGTTTAACAAATTTATACTATTTCATGTTTTCTAGGAAAATAATTTTTTTTTGTTAAAATTTACAAATCTTGTTGTCTTTACTCTTTCTTTTATGTTACTGTGAACGAGCCGATGCGTAACTGTTATGTGATAAAGTACAACTCTATTGTTTTCGAATAATATACAAGTGAGAAGCAACAAGCTTTGTAAAACTCAACAATTAATTTATTTCCAAGAATACAAATTGAAAGTGTGAAAGAAAAGGATCTTAAAGGAGAACAGAAATCAATGGAAATATAGAATAATAATAAAACATTATATAAGAAAACCTTATTCTGAAGTATCATCTGAGACCGTAATGCCAATATTTAAATATTGACATATCTTCAAGGCGCTGAATTTCCGTAACCCGTATGCAAAATGTCCGCGCCTATTCGGTTACTTTCATGATGATGTGACATCATAATAGTAATTCCAACATCCCGAATGGCAGTTACCAGCCTAAAAGATAATGCCATTTTGCGTTGTTTCATATTTTGCATAGTGTTAGATTTTAAAGAAAAAAAATTTCCCCGGGTTTCCTCACTAGTGATACTGGCTCTTTAAAAAAAGACCTTGTGTATATTGGGTACTATTCAAAGAACATTCAATTCCCTTTATTTTGGTGTATGATTGATGGGTGTAATGTGTTAGAGTATATGGATTGGCCTTACTTCAAATATGTACCTTTCAAAAAAGTTATTGCTCCGCTTCACTTCCTGAACTTCAGAGGTAAATTGTAAAAAATAGTCAATACCTTTTTTAAATTTTATATATTTGATAATTCATTCATTGCGCTTTCAGAAGCTGGTGTTGTCTAGTCTGGCAAAATTCATTTTCCCTTTTCTATTAGCTGCTAAGGATAGTGTACTTTAGACAAATTCAGGCTGATTTTTAGTGCACACGGGAGCAGTCATTTTAGTTAGCAGTGTGTTCAGATCATCTACAGTTTCCGAAAGTATAATATCCAAAGAAATTTCAGTCACATTACATCAAAGTAGCATAAAGGTATGCTAATGATCTCTCCAATGTGAATGTTTTTAATGCAAACAATTTTGCCTTACATACGTCACTCTCTCAAAAGTACATAATAACTGGTTAACGCCCACCCACCCCACCCCTTTGCGTTCCTTACGGGTGTTATGGCTCATTAAGAAAAGGCTGTGGGCAAGTTTTTACCTTTTCCAAAAGATAGACATACGGAAAGTATGGATACATTATTGCAAGCGACTCGATTTCAAACACCATACCACACGCTATGCTTATTACATTTCTCCAAGGAATGTTACGAGAGGGATCCTGAATAAAATGTCCGCTCTAGGATACGCAAATGCCATGCCTAAACTAAAAGTTGGCATTGTTCCAGGCATACTGTTGGATATTTTAAATCCTGGGAGAAGTGTTAAACGTGTGAGTTATAAAAATAGGCAAAAGGCCAAATAAGTGACCACAAAATGCAACAATCAATTATCTGATCTTTTATCTACACCAGCAGTGCTAAAATATTTAAATAGCCCGACACCCGGGGTCCCTCTAATATTAGTTCGGGCCCAACCTGTATTTAAAGTGAAATGCCCATCGGACTTATCGAAACAAAATTGTTTCCTTAGAAAAAGAGTAAAAATATATTTTCAAGATGTTGACATACATGCAATAACATGGCACAATTTAAATCAAATCACCACTTTCCTTGGTAAAATTAAGATCTGATTTTAATCAACTGGAAGCTTTGCTGAAAAATAGGATTCCAAACCTTAATGCGGTCGTGTTTCGAGAAAAGATAAGTTTCAGTCATCTGAAAAACTTAAAACTTTTAAAAACACTTTTTGAAAGAAACTACAAATAAAGTTCATTAAAAAATCACCAGACATGAGCCTGTGCCGAAAAAAAAATTCTTTGAGCACTGACCAGTACAGTATAAAAATTAATACCAGAAATGTGTGTGTACATACATACATACATACATACATACATACATACATACATACATACATACATACATACATACATACATACATACATACATACATACATACATACATACATACATACATACATACATACATACATACATACATACATACTTACATACATACCTACCTACCTACCTACCTACCTACCTACCTACCTACCTACCTACCTACCTACATACATACATACATACATACATACATACATACATACATACATACATACATACATACATACATACATACATACATACATACATACATACATACATACATACATACATACATACATACATACATACATACATACATACATACATACATCAGATTTGTCAATAAACCAACTGTAGCCTGCATGTAAAATACATTGTAATTGAACAATAAGAAGGAAGCTTCCTAATGTTTAAATTGATTACTTATGATTTTTGTTTGCAGATTTATTGTGGAGGTTTTCTTGAAAAACTAATGCTTAAATTACCACCGATGAAAATCGTTCTCACTGATTTATACACCTACCTGGTATCGGATATTGTTTCACACACAAGTTGGTACCCGTTTTAGTCTCTTCGCCCAGAGTTCAGTATTATTGCTCAGTGGTTCAGTGTTGAATATATATTTTCAAAATATCAATCCTTAGGTGGTGTGTTGGGGGTAGGTAATGAATATATCATTTACATATAATACGATTAAATCTCATCCTTCTTAAATATATTTATTGATTTTGGTAAATTTGTTAATTTTTACATTAGGCACCATCATTTAATCCTTCTCACATTTTTGCTTTTTTAATTCTTAACACACAGCTATAGATATAGTTATGAGCATCTCTCGGAAACAGATTCAACTTTTTAATGTGCAACCCAAATCTGGTCTCCTCCTGTCGGTCTCGCTCGCCATGTGTATGTTTCTATTCGAGGACTGGCTGGTATTGATTCACGGGACCACATGATCTGTCGTCTCATCAAAACTCGGAAATCTCGGCAATTTACGGAATCGTTTTATCTTCTGTGCAATATGATCACTACCCACCTATGATATGTAATTTATAAACATTACAGTTAAATTAAAATTTATAGAGAATAACATACATAAAAGGAAAACAAATAATTATGTTCTCTATGGTTCTTTAAGGTATTGTCTATTATTCACAAATAACGCTAGAATTGCAGACAAGTTCCAAAAATTAATGTTCTGAATAAACGTTAGTGGAAATTCAGATTAAATCAAACACCTAAGCTCTTGATGTCATTTGTTGGGTCACAACACTACAACCCAAGAAAAGTTTTCCTTATTTGAAATTCATGTATAAATTCAAGGATCTGTTTCCAAGAATGTTATTTTTTGAAGAAAACTTTGTATTTCCAGAAAAGAAACCCTTGAATTAAATGGCTTGAAGAAATAAATTCTATCTCAATAAACTAAAGGACACAAAATAACACAAATAATTCTGCTGCAATATCTTATAGCACAAACGAATAATTTTTCCAGGAAAAAAATGCTATTGTCTTCTGCCTGACCTCAGTCACAATTAATATTTTCTCAAAAGAAACAATTAACCTCATGGAAAATAACATTATTGAAGGCTTATAATGCTTATTAGATAAAATCTTAGTTATAATTAAAAGTATGTTACTATAATATAAAATGTATAGTAAACAACCGGTAGACCCACCAATTTCATAAGAAATTTACAATAATCAGGAGTAAAATTGAGATAAACATCCGCACTAAAAAAACTTAAATCTAGAATTCACATCAGGTAAAAAAAATAATTTTAATTTTTCACAATACATACTATTAATAAAATACAACGAAATAAAAAAACAAATAAAAAATAACTAGCAATGTAAATAAAAAAAAACATAACAAACAAAGGCTTGATAGTGCTGCTGTGTTAAATGTTTTAACAAAATATCTTTCTGGATTTGTGAAGGACTGGAGACGTGAACGTATAATTGAAAATCCAAAGAGCAGTATTTTGAGTCACATGATGTTCATTAGTTTATTAATGATAGGGTACAAATTCAATTAACTATATAATGAGTTTATCAAACCAAGGACACAATATCAAAGAGTATACTAATATTTTCATTATATAACC
This sequence comes from Potamilus streckersoni, assembly GCA_016746295.1. Lineage (NCBI taxonomy): Eukaryota > Metazoa > Mollusca > Bivalvia > Unionida > Unionidae > Potamilus > Potamilus streckersoni. Next base: position 1,105,669 of record JAEAOA010000236.1, on the reverse strand, counting down.
ATATTTGCTCAAGAGCCGACCTCAAGCTTACCACTAGTCAGCTAATCTTTGATCAGTAAGCCATATATAATGAATGCAGAGCACTGGATGGCCCAGTGGCCAAAGACGCTCCTATAGACAGATCACGGACATCTCACTTCTGCATGGGGGTTGAGAATAAGGCTCAGCTAACATGGGTATGTGTGAGAAAACTAGCTATTAACTTTCTGTACATTGCTCGTTCTTCCCGGGGTCTAACTTCACCAACTATACAGGTTGCTATGTATCATGTGCTTAGAAAATGGTGTTACCACCATTACAATAAATGCCTGTGGTAGAAATGACTTGTTTTTCTCCTTACATCAAGTAAATAAGTATGAGTCAGTTGAAGGGAATTATGCTCTACTGCTAAAGAATAAAATCATTATATATATATATATATATATATATATATATATATATATATATATATATATATGATAAAGAGGCATGAGGGAGAAGAGGTAGAGACTCTGACAGAGTAATGAAAATAGTCCTTTTATCCTTTTAAACATATATTGCTCTCTGTATACATACATAAACTGCATTGACTTGAATCCTACTGGCCTAAACAATTTCCAGACAATACAATCTTTTTTAACTCTTGTATATGTCAACTTAGCCACTCGAGCAACAATACCAGGCGTAAAATTGACCCCATTTTCATTCAGGATAAAACAGCCATCATTAGAAGCTTTTTTCTGGTTTTTTATGTTTTGTTTTGCGTTTTGCAGCAAGAAGAAGTGAATATATCAGTCACAGGGACTCGTATCGTTGTTTACAATTTACATTCTCATGCATTCACTGTACAGTAACTATATAGTGCACGTATGACAGGTAAATTGTAAGCAAGGATACAAGCCACTCTGATGGCAGTATGGTAATAGAAATATGAAAGTGAGCTTATACAGTAAACTTATGCCACAATCGTCTAATTTAAACTGGAAATATAATTCAGGGCGTGATCAATAAGGAGGGTGGTCCTGCTCCAACCCCCACCCCCTTTAAAAGCGTACATATACACACTTGTCACTTAAAATGTGATCATCCTTTTCTTCGTACTCACATTTATTGGGTATTGCTCACACTTTCAGCTGAAAGACTTTTGCTATGTTGCCTTTTGGAGGAAAGTCAATGCCCTTTTAAAATTTGGGAAATCCCCTTCCCACACACTTGACCTGATCCGGTCCTGAAATGAATGTTAATACAGAGCAAAGAACACCAAACAGACATAATATGGTTTGCAGGTTGGTGTCTGCATTTACTTATTCACCAATCACTAAATTTAATACCCGTGATACCATAGCATAAAAGTATAAATATGATCTTTATCTCTTGAGTAAAATAAAGTTATTTATTACAAAAATAATATATAATGCTACTTTCCAGCGTTCTCTACATGTATATCTTTCGTACTTTCTGGTACCATGGTACCAATTGTTTTTCCATAGACCTCAATGCCACCAATTGTTTTTCCATAGACCTCAATGCCAATGCTTTGTGGAGAAAACAAATATATACTTTCTATCCTACATCAACATGCATGTCACATACTGTCATATACTATCATAGAGAACAATCTTAAACTGTCAATTTGACAAGGACAGAGCCAAGTACTATTGCATTTAAAAGAGATAACTCTGCTGTAACTAGACAAGAGTAGGAGTTATTTAGTCACACCGGGCACATTTTCAGTCACGTGTACCAGATTTTGTAAAAACAAAAGTCATAAAAAATACACAGTATCATCTAGATATGAATTAACATAATCTTACATGTTGCCAAGAGGCTCAACTTGTTTAAAGCCTATAAGAAAGTACAACTTTTATTACATAATGCACAAAAACAGCTAGTCCCCTACACCTTAAGCTTCGCCCACCTGGTGTTGTACAATTGGTACCATTATACCTATAGCCAACCTTATTTTTTCAATAATCTGTGATATGATATAGCTTGAAACTGTACAAGTAACAGGTGTAGTTAGTCTCATCTGTCAAAAGCAATTTTATATGGTACCAAGCATTGTCTTATATTGTGTATGTAATGGCTTTTGAACCATATCAGCTGCTGATTTCATACTACTACCAAACTACGTTTTTGGAATAAAAAAAAACTTCCTTTAAGTAGGAGTTGTTTTATTCATATCAGTATTTATTGAACTTCACATGGGTGATATAGGATAAATCATATTATATTATATAATAATGTATCAAATAATATGTACCTGTTCTGATTCATAAAGTACAATTCATCTAAAATAAGGACTTGTTTTGTTTGGTCGATGCAGAACATAACATCCGAGACTGGTGGACATTACCCAATCTTATTATAAAGTATAAACTTTCAACACTTTACACTGTCTGCAGATACATGAAGTCATTAACCCCCAGTCCTTACACAAAGGTCAACCTACCCATCCACTTTGTAACAAAAATATAAAGATTCCCTCCTTTGTGTAATGAATAAAATTGATGGAATAAGCCAGTCTGTCACCCAATATTGTAGATCACAGCTTCCAGGTGGTTATGTTGGATTTTGGATGAAATTTGGGTAATAAAATACAGAAAAACACCAAAGATGAACAATACGCATACTGAGTCAAATGGAGTTAAAAACAGGAGGAAGGTCTGCATCTAAAAGAGAGACGTAGCTTATGACAAAGGAATTAAAGGAGACAAAAGCCGCAATGAGAAAAATGATAAGTGAAAGTTTGAAGACCTTCCCTTGGACAAATACGTAGTGGCAGTGTCCCATAGGTCCAAGGACAGTCCCACGACACCTGTGCTATAATATCCATTACAGGCAACATAAGTTCAGGTAAATATAATTTAGATAATATGAATGTATATAATGTATCTTTCTTCTACATAAGAAATTAACAATAATGGGCTTCAGTTAGGCATAAAAACACATAAACCAAGCAATATCAGTTTTTGAACTTGCAATCCTTATTGTGATAAATTATTAACTTGCTTCTTCTTAAATTTGCATCAAGATTGAGGACTAATATAATGCTTCAAAAATCTTCTCTTATTTTCATTATTAATCACTGAAAATTTGAGTTATTCTTTCTTGAAATGTTGTCTAGTGTAAGGGAGATAACTAAATAATATACATAAGGTGTGACAATGTTATTTCCTCCAAAATATTATCCATGTAATATAGATAGGTTAATGAACACATGTATTAACTTCGATGCTAATAAATTAGCCAAAATTGCATTACTGTTAAGTGAGAACCTAAAATTCAGGCTTTTGTATATTTTTATTTTCTAAGATAAGGCGGCTGTTTTATTTCACGTATTTCATGTTCTCTACAATGCCGGCATGTGGAGTATAGCCATCCATAAATATGCCGATATAACCCCATGCCAATTTGGATTCTTGCGATGGGATGCAAAGTTTGAAGAACGATGTGGACTTGAATGGAAGGAATGGGCAATGTTGTGACTAATATCGTTAACACTCAATAATGTTGGACTTAATATTGAAATTCCATAAGAAGAACTGGACAGAAAAATAAATAAGAACTAATTGAAAGTCAATAGTAGGTTATAATTGGGCTTATACAAGTGTCAATAGGAAATGCTGACTTAAAGAAACTGTTCTTGTCTGTTGGTATTCCCTGCTACTTCAACAAAAGGGAATGCAAGAAAACTTATCTAAATAAACTGTATGAGCAATTTCAAGGCAGAAAAGTGAACAAAAATGGACAATTAAAGCAGGACAATTAAAATCAAAGTGGGAAGTAATATCATATCTTTTAAAAATTACCTAAAATTACTCATACCAGAATGCCTGTATCATACAAGTGATCTGTCTACAATTGACCCTGGAGTGTTCTCTATCCTAGTTTATGGCATACCTTACAAAAGCAAGATAATTGTCTTTTCGTACATGATTTATCATTTTGTGCGGGTGAAATAGTCAATATTTGGCCCAAAATCAACTATATTATGTTTACATCACATGTTTTCTTGCATGAATGACAATCATGGTTCTGACTCAGTGGCTACACAGACATAAAGTCATCAGGCAATCCAAGACTATGTCATAGCTATAGTTATCAAAAGCCACAATCCAAAACCAAATTGTGCTATTTCTAAGATTTCATACATTTTGTTCTTAAAAGACTGTCAATATTTGACTAAATATGTTCAGCATCCATTTGTTTTCCTGCATGAAACTAGTACAGTTCATAAATGCCGCCCACATGTATGCATTTATATGGATACACTTTGAGGCTGTTCCTCCATATTTCTATCACGGCACCAATTTTTTCATAGACTTCTATACTAATGTTTCGTGAAATTAATGCACTTTTTATCCTACCTCGGCATGAATGCCACAGACTGTCACAGAGAACAATCTTACTGTCTCACTTTGAGAAGGACAGAACTGGGTACTCCATTGCATTTAAGAGAGATAACTTTGTTTGACCTATTCAACGATAAAGAGTTATCTTGTAACACCAGACACATTTCCAGTCATATGTACCACATTTTAAATAAATATAAAAAGTACAAAATGAGATCAAGACATGAATTAACATAATCTTGCATACTGAAAAAAAAAAGGCCCAACATTTTTAAGCCTAACAGAAAGTATAAATCTTACATAATGCACCAATCACAGCTAGTTTTGTTGTTGATTTCTGAATACAAAGCTCCGCCGACCTGGGGTTGTACAATTGGTACCGTTATATCAGATACACTCAGCCACTCTCAAGTTGCACAGATCTACATCCGTTGTCTCACCAGAGATAAGCTGATGACACTCAAATAAAAAAATCGAGATGCATAACTGAAGCTTAGGCTGCCATCCAAGGCATTGAGAGTGCGTTTTTGGTGTGAAGTCATGTCTAACAAGGAACAAGCTGCAGATGAGCAATGATAAAATAGAATCAATCCATCCTGATCTCCATGCAGAGACATTCTCATTCACATCCTTTACCTAAACCAGTAAGTATCTTAACACCAACATTATAATCACACAGTTGTTATGAAACTCTCAACAATATTCTCTCATTACACCTAAATGTCATGAACATATACAAGGCTGCATATCTATAGCTGAGACGCATCAGCTCCATTCGCAACTTTCTTTCGATGCCAATAAAACACTTGCGTCTTCCTTTGTACATTCAGTACAAGACTATTGTAATTCACTTCCCTCCGGTTCGTCTCAATATCTACATCAAAAGGTTTCAAATTACAATTGCGCTCATTATCCTGGGAACACGAGGAACTCAACACACCTTTCCCGTGCTCTGTAATATCCACTGGCTACCCGTTCAATCCAGAATCGAACACAAAATCTGTCCGCTATTGTATATATTGTTAACTGGCTCCAGTCCAGCATTCCTACCTGACCTCAACCATGTGCACACCCCATCAAGAAACTTACTTTCCCCTTCCGATTATCTTATTATCTCTGTTGGTTCAACTGCGCTATACTTTCTTTATTCCGCCTTTCATCTTTCCAAAGATCTGAATTTCCTTGACAATTATCCTGAAAGTAATTTGTTTCTAAATACTTCTATTTCAACTTTATGCTTACATTAGGCATTATTTATCTCATTATTTTCTATCAGTCCATTGTTTCCTAATCCGGATGATGTTCTTGTGTGTGTGTATGTGTGTGTGTGTGTGTGAGAGAGAGAGAGAGAGAGAGAGAGAGAGAGAGAGAGAGAGAGAGAGAGAGAGCATATGACATGTCACGAAAAAAGGAGACGCATCCTTTTCGGGAACTATCTTTCGCATCATATCTATATACTTGTATTATTTTATAACTTAAAATGTATATGACTCTTGTACATATGTTTGTGGATCGTCAATACTTGCTGTTTTTTATATCAAACTATAAACAAAGCGTTCGATTGCAGGCCTCGTTACTAGAGGAGAGTCTCTATATCCTTGAATAAACAGTATATTTTGCTGGATATTTTCTATCCTGGTTGAACAAAGTTGCAGTATTATTATTGATAAAAACTACAGTGAATTAACAGATAAAACAGTCTTCTATTTCTTGTATTTATTTGGGTTTTTCTTTCTGAAATCTATTAAAGATGTATTTTTAGAAACAAAAAGGATTGGATATTAACCAATCTATGAATCAGAGCTATAATTAGGTAAGTAAATTACTTCATCTACTGTACATTTGGCTACATTATTATTACTAGCATTATTGTCTGTTTTGTTGTTTTGTTTAAGAATTATTAGAAGCGGTTTATCGGTGTCAGTTACGTTGGTATTTGCGTTAGGATTTATTTCAACCATAAACCAGTCAGATGACATCAGTAAATTGTTATCAAAATAGTCAATGCTATAGTATAATTTCATCGCTTTTATGATTGGTTATTAGAATTACGTTTATACTACCAGCTTACATAAAATTGTACAAACGTTGATTATGAAAGATGTTGTAATTATTCTTATCGTTTTATTCTGAATCAATAACCTTTCCCGTGTATATTCAGAATCCGTAATGGATGATGCAAGGAGAGGAAATTCTTACAGTACTGCAACTATTGCACGGGAACACGAACATCTTCGTCATACCTGAGTATGTATGTATGTATGTATGTATGTATGTATGTATGTATGTATGTATGTATGTATGTATGTATATATATATATATATATATATATATATATATATATATATATATATATATATATATATATATATATATTGTTTATTGTTACGTGACAAGGACTCGTACTCAGTAACAAAGAAAAGAGTGTTGAATAAAAAGAATAAAACATTATGGCAACAAAAAGAGTGAAAGCTTTGTACCTTTCAACAAAACAATTTATTTCCTTAGACTACAATGTAAAAAAAATAATTGTAAATAGGACTTACAGTTAGTGAATATAATCCAACTATGATTCTAAGAATAAAACACAAGTCCTATCCTTAAATAGTCCTATAAGAATCCAGGTTTGAGTCCCATCGACATATGAATATGGAGGGTGATGACGTCAAATATAGTCCAATATATGAATAACAAAAATTCCCCACTTGAATCACAGTCTTTGGTTCGGAATAATTCTAGAACTAATTTCCTTGAATATCTTTCAGAATTCTTTTTATAAGAAAGTCAATGTGTTTAGTGTCCAGGAAAATAAATTATTGAATCCAAAAATCAGACGAAGAATAAAACATAATGGCAACAAATTAAAAAATAATTACATAGATACGCCTTGTTCCTTTAAGGTTTTGAATGACTCTGGCTTAGTTAGCTTAGTCCACCCTTTCATCCTCTCCTCTTTTTTTCCCCGTGTTGTTCTTTACCTTTTGAAAGGTAGTGCTGTAGATTTTGTGTTTCCCATTACAGCGAATATTCATTAGGAGTGAAACGATTAATCCGTATATTGATGCATCGTTACATTTGCTGAAACGATACACACATCGATACAAGAGAGGGAGAATCGATACAACACGATACTTACCGTATGCCTGTTAATCTCTAGCAGTCATGAATCATTATTATTTGTTGCCTTGTAATTCTGTAGAATTATAATCCATTTGAAGTCACAGGAACACCTGTTTATTAGTAAAACGAAAAAGACTATTTGAGAATACATATTAGCCGTCTACAAGTTAACACAAAATTACATGGTTCGTAATCTGGCCGTCCTATTCCATTCTATGCTAATTATCTTAATCCAAAGTTATGTTCAGGGTACATTCCAAGGGTATTCTACATGCATAATGAAGTACTTTACTCATCATTTGATAACCACTTTCACGCAGTGTTTCTGCTTTTAAATTGTATCATGGCTCCTGTGGTCGATTTGAAAGCTATGCTACCGTTTTGTTGCACAGTGAAATATGTTACATTGAATTCTCATTTGTGGTTATTGCTTGTTCCACTTCAGGATAAACAATAACCAACAATCAAAAATCAGTGTACCTTATTCTCTGTGACAAACAGAAAGTATTGATAGGGCAGCAGAGTCTTCGCTGGAAAGGCATGATATATGTCAAATACTCTCACAGGGATGGGGGGGGCGAGTGACCGAATGGTCTATAGCGCCCACCGTTACGGCTCACTACCATCTCACTTCAGTCTGCGTGGGTTCGAGTCTCGAGCTCAACCAATGTGGGTACGTGAATAAGCTTGCTAGTAGCTTCTCGTCGGTCAGTGGTTCTTTCTGGGCTTTCTCCATGTTCTTCATCCACTATTGATAATAGCCGCCATGTAAATCCTATCTTGTCCTGAAAAAAGGTGTTAAACCCTACAACAACAACAACTTGCTCATATGGGCATCATTTTATTCACTTATGCTTGCTTCAACAGCTCTAGAACTCTATATCTGCCCTATATTTTAAAAACGTTTTAACAAACTAATCGTGTCAGAAAAAAAGGTAATAGTACCTAGTTAAGAAAATGAGCTATAAGTTGAGAATAAATGAAACTGTACGAAGCAGGAATATGATTCATGAGGTACAAGAGAGAGCTTAAATGAACTAGTTCATTATAAGTTCTTGTTGTATGAGGGTAAACATTATCACAGCAATGCATGTACCCCCCCCCCATCCCGGTGAGAGTATTTGACATATATCATGCCTTTCCAGCGAAGACTCTGCTGCCCCTATAAATACTTTCTGTTTGTCACAGAGAATAAGGTACACTGATTTTTGATTGTTGGTTATTGTTTATCCTGAAGTGGAACAAGCAATAAACACAAATGAGAATTCATTGTAACATATTTCACCGTGCAACAAAACGGTAGCATAGCTTGTCAACTTTAGAATTTTTTTTTTATTCAGAATAAATCAAAGATACCTATCTTAGCTGCCATTTGCTGTCTAACGTAACTGAACGTCGCCACTTTTTTCACAGAAAAGGCACTGTAACTAACATAACGATAGGCCAAAATATCAGGCTAAGCATGTCAATGTGAGTGAAACTACCTTTTCATTGCTCGACGCTCACTGTATAATGTCTTTAGTCAAAGACTGGAAACAAAAAAAGACATGTTGAAATAAAACTAGCATAATCTTCTGAGTAAGGTAACAATCAAGTTATATTTACGAACACTTTATTCAACCGACGTGTCTTAAAATTTTTTTAACCGTGTCTTGTACTTTACAGTAGAGCCATGGAGTTCACAGCAAAATAATTGTTTACAAATGCACGATACGCTGTACAAAAGAAGTGTTTGCTTGAAAGAAAATGTTTATGCTTAAATTTATTTAACAAAACTTAAAGACAAAAATAGTATCATAAAAGCACAGTAGGCAGCAAAGATAAGAGAAGAGAATGGTTGGAGTCACAATAAATAATTATAAAAACAGCATTTGATTTGATAGTGAACATTTTTCAGTCCAATACCTCAAGCCTCCTTCATTATCCACTTATATGTTAGAAACATTACTGAATGTTGTATATTTACAAATCGGTTTAATCATATAAAACATTTATTTATATAAACAGAAAGTGAGAGAGAAGGTGAATGGTTGATGTTAGTGGATCTTGGTACTCAGTATTCGAAATTACTTCCACAACGACGCCTTTTACTTTTATATTAAAATGGCGCTTATTTTCGAGGATATCGCTCATTTTATCAAAGGTTGCTGGCCTTACGTTCAGCAGCTTCTAAAACTGTTTTTGAGAATTAATAACTGGTTTCAATATCTTTCCTTCTTCTTAATGTTGTTGTTACATACATGTCACCAACAGTTATTTGGTGGTTTTGAATAGATATCATCGATGCTTGCTGTCATTTTACGTGCGAGAGAAAGAGAGAGTTTTGGGGATCCTATAAGGAACATAAATATATTCATTTATTAACATTTTCTTAAATCTTTTCCAATCAAAAATCTCACCTGAGACAAACGCGAAAGACACAAATATCAACTTGAGAGATTCGATTGCTGACAACATTGAGGGTAATGGTATTTAGTATGGTTATGTCGTTATTAGTGTCAACTGTTTATAAATTTTAGAAATTAAAGTAATCTCGTTTTCTTCGTGGAGAATGAATTAGTGCGAATGAATTTGAAATGTCAGAACTTAAGAAACTAATTAAAGATATTGATAGACATGCTACAAAAAGAACATTAAGTATTTATACATATAACAGCGATCTTAAATATGATAATTACTGTATACATGGTCACTCCTTGTTAATTACTAATTTTAGTTTCTATCACGAATCAAGGAATTTTTTTCCCTGCTGATATAATACATAACCAAAAAAGGAAGAGATGTTATTGAGAATATTGATAATGTAACCTAGATGAGATAGTAAACAGCTCTTACAACGCACATACTAGTGGACATCAACATTCATCATTTGTATTATTATTTAGAGATGCTGCATCAAAACGTTTGTAATAAATCATAGCAATCCATCTTGTAACATAAATAACTAACGATCATTTGGAACTAAATATTAAAGGGACAACAGAAACTATCACTAGATGAGACATACACTTAACAAAATCAAAAGCACCAACCAACGGATTCAATCTTATCGATCCAGATTTAAGTTTATACGCATCAGGCAGTCCCTTATAATCTCTACTGCCATTTAACTTTTGCAAATAGCAAGCATTGCACTTTATTTGGTGATATATTTGTATGATATGGTCTTGTTCCTTCACTGCCTTTGTATAGTGATTCTGCCAATCAGAGCTCTGCACACACGTACGCTCGACGTCATACAGGGACTTTCCGATTACCTCTGTTGGTTTATATGGAAGATATAGATGGTATTTGCATTTGACACAGTCTGACTATGTTTCAATTTGCATAAATCCAGGCGTGATTCCCATGAAATGCCATCTCTGAGGTCGGCTGATTTAAATAATAGGTTCAGATCGACTATTGTGCCATGGAGTCACCATATAGTTCTGGCAAGTGGTCAAGTGGTCAACCATTCGAATCTAAGTATTATATAAAACTTAGGCAGTAGAAATGGAGATGTGGAGAGAGAGAGAGAGAGAGAGAGAGAGAGAGAGAGAGAGAGAGAGAGAGAGAGAGAGAGAGAGAGAGATTTCTTCTTTATTCGAAGTTATAACACATACTCAGATATAAACAATATTGTTATCTTAATAAAAGATAGAAAGGAATTAGCAAGGTAGCTAGCAAATTAGCTGGCAATATATTAGTATTGGCAACTAACTAGGCAACATAGATAAACATTTCCGAAACACTTGTCACATACACACCTACTCTTTTGAATACAATGAAACGGAGACACAGGATTCAAAATGGAAACATCTTTGTTTAAACCAATTTCTGGAGAGTTACAGTGGCTTTACTATGATTTTTATCTATACATGTCTTTTGTAATCGATTCGTAGTCCATTTCCAAGATTTTCTGCATTTTAATCTTTAGAAACATCTCCAGTAGTATAATGGTTAGCGCATCAGTCTTGGATGCGGGAGGTCGTGCGTTTGAACATGGCTGAATCATACCAAGGACTTCTAAAAATAGTACTTACAGCTGCCTCACTTGGCGCTCAGCATGAAGAGATTAGTGTTAGGATAATGTGACTGGGGGAGACATCGTGCTACATGTCTACGTAAGATGCCCAATGCTAGACATCACTATAAACGGGCACACTTCAGACATCGTAACGATATGACTAAAAAAGTTAAAGTAACGAAAAAAAAAATCCAAAACACTCTCTCTCTCTCTCTCTCTCTCTCTCTCTCTCTCTCTCTCTCTCTCTCTCTCTATATATATATATATATATATATATATATATATATATATATATATATATATATATATATATATATATATAATACAAATCATATGGCGAATAACAACCCTTTCAATCGTACTGGATCCACCAAGGGATCACGTGTGTCAGGGATTGATTAATATATATATATATATATATATATATATATATATATATATATATATATATATATATATATATATATATATATATATATGTGTGTGTGTGTGTGTGTGTGTGTGTGTGTGTGTGTGTGTGTGTGTGTGTGTGTGTGTGTAATCAGAACGGTCACACACACACTAATAATAATAGCAGAGTATATAACTATACAGCCAAGTCATGAACATTTCATAAATATGTAATTTGATTCTAAACAAGTAAGAAACTAAATTACAGACTTTCGGTGTGACATGATGGAACCGGGTTGGGAATTGATTTATCGAAGACCCCTAAAAGCAACTTCGTGAAAGAAGATTTCATTTATCATATAATTGAACCATGCATAATTTCTACAACATACTATTGCGTATCAAATCCAATAAGGGATTTAATAATAATAATAATAAAAATAATAATAATAATAATAATAATAATAATAATAATAATAATAATAATAATAATAATAATAATAATAATAATAATAATAATAATAATAATAATAATAATAATAATATACGATGCACAGGTACATACATTTCAACATAACGTAATAGGAAGTTCGAATTGACATCAAGTTGGTTACTTATTCCTTATTCCTTATACATGCTTGAATAAGGAAATAGCAACCAGACACCGATTCAATAATTAATAGGCAACTAGACACCGATTGCATATGGAATAAGCAACAAGACACCGATTCAATAAGGAATAAGCAACCAGACACCGATTGAATAAGGAATAAGCAAGCAGACACCGATTCAATAAGGAATAAGCAAGCAGACAACGATTCAATAAGGAATAAGCAAGCAGACACTGATTCAATAAGGAATAAGCAACCAGACACTGATTCAAAAAGGAAGTAGCAACTAGTTAACGATTCAATAAGGAATAAGCAACCAGACATCGATTCAATAAGGAATAAGCAACCAGACACTGATTCAATAAGGAATAAGCAACCAGACACTGATTCAATAAGGAATAAGCAACCAGACACTGATTCAAAAAGGAAGTAGCAACTAGTTAACGATTCAATAAGGAATAAGCAACCAGACATCGATTCAATAAGGAATAAGCAACCAGACACGGATTCGGTAAGGAATAAGCAACCAGACACTGATTCAATAAGGAATAAGCAACCTTATATAAACTCAATAAGGAATAAACAACCAGACACCGATTCAATAAGGAATAAGCAACCAGTTAACGATTCAATGAGGAATAAGAAACCAGTTAACGATTCAATGAGAAATAAGTAACCAGTTAACGATTCAATGTGGAATAAGTAACCAGTTAACGATTCAATGAGGAATAAGTAACCAGTTAACGATTCAATAAGGAATAAGCAACCAGACACCGATTCAATAAGGAATAAGCAACCAGACACTGATTCAAAAAGGAAGTAGCAACTAGTTAACGATTCAATAAGGAATAAGCAACCAGTTAACGATTCAATAAGAAATAAGCAACCAGACACGGATTCAGTAAGGAATAAGCAAACAGACACTGATTCAATAAGGAATAAGCAACCAGTTAACGATTTAATGAGGAATAAGTAATCAGTTAACGATTCAATGAGAAATAAGTAACCAGTTAACGATTCAATGAGGAATAAGTAACCAGTTAACGATTCAATGGGGAATGTGTAACCAGTTAACGATTCAATGAGGAATGGGTAATCAGTTAACGATTCAATAAGGAATAAGCAACCTTATACAAATTCAACAAGGAATAAGCAACCAGACACCGATTCAATAAGTAATCAGCAACCAGTTAACGATTCAATGAGGAATAAGAAACCAGTTAACGATTCAATGAGAAATAAGTAACCAGTTAACGATTCAATGTGGAATAAGTAACCAGTTAACGATTCAATAAGGAATAAGCAACCAGACACCGATTGAATAAGGAATAAGCAACCAGACACCGATTCAATATGGAATAAGCAACCAGACACTGATTCAATGAGGAATAAGTAACCAGTTAACGATTCAATAAGGAATAAGTAACCAGACACCGATTCCATGAGGAATAAGCAACCAGATACCGATTCAATAAGGAACAAGTAGCCAGTTGCTTATTCCCGATTGAACTATTTCTATATACATTTAGTCACATCCAGATGACTATTCATTCCTTATTACATGTTAAATAAGTAATCAGTTACAACTTTCGGAACAACCGGTTGCCGATTAAAAACTCTTCAGGGCATGCATTGGGAACCCAGCTAAAGAAATAAGAGAGATTTTTCGGTACCAGCTGAGGTCTTAGGTTATTGTGTATGTATCTAATTATTAATAGTATTCGCGAATTTGAAATGATAAAAATATACAAGAGTGAAATCTGAGATTACTCTTGTATCCTCATAATGTCCTCATAGAAGAATTATTTGGAGTATTTACGAGTTTGACATCGACTGTTGTCTTGAAGTCCTTGGAACTGAGGAAACATGCATACATTACCGGATATGAAAATACATTCAGTGGAAATGAATTCTATAAATATTTAATGCGAACTAAACCTCTACCTAGACGATTTTGATTTAAACGTCTCTTGGACAGTTTTAACTCGGGTATATGTTTCAACGGAAAGAAAGATGCTGCAAATGACTGAAAATGAATTATTTAAGCTGCTGAATAATTGTGTTCGGTGAAACGATGGAAAATATATTTGAAAGTGAGTCAATGTGGATCTGTTTAACAAGGAAGACGGACGAGACAAGTTGATTGCATATCACAGTTTTGTCGTGATGAAGAATTTTTATGAAAACCTACGGAAAAAATTCATAGAAAGGAAACGTACCGTTTACTACAAGAACGTTGACTGGATTTGCTGTTTTGGAGCTAATCTAAATTACTGATGTACAATTTTCATTATGGATACCTCAAAAAGGGATATAAAGAAAGTTGGTTTTTTTCCAATACAGATTCTTTATGTTGCAAACTCCAGGCGGACGATATTTACGACGATCAGTTTGCTATAAAGAGTGAGGTTTTTCTGAATATCTAAAATATAACAAATAAATTCAATAATAACAAAAACAAACAAAAAATCGTTGAAAGTTTAAAAATGAAACTCATTCTATTCCCATAGTGAATTTTGTTGCCATCATAGCAAAATTGTACTCTATCCAGTTTAGTGATCAGTGTTAAGGACATCAAGAAGAATGTCGTCAAAAATGCCATTACACATAATGTTATCTGAAAGCACTTTCTGGTGAGAACCATTATGCGATAATGAATACGGTCATATCAAGAAGCTACGCTTAGCATACAGTAACTGCAGCTGGGCAAATCTTCTGTCGATCTCAGTAGAACACATTTAGTTGGACATGTGTACGATTAATAAGATTTATGGGGATCTGTGTGCGTTTAAATCGCCACAACGTACGGATTGGTACCGTCTCAGTCATGAGTTAGGTGATTTTAAATTAAGGCTACGTTTGTTTAAACTGAACATGGCTGTGGTTAATTTTCGATCTGTAGCGGAGTTGTCAGATTTAAAATATTGCAGGAAACAATAGTTGATAAGCTAAGTTGTCAAACAAAATGAATTGTTCTGATCTTGGTTCAGGAGGGAAATATATTTCATTTGCATTGGTCACGCTGTAAAGAGGCGTGATTCCACATGAAAACTCTTGTTTTGAATGTGCTAATTGCATAATTCTAAATTATTCTACGCTTTCTACAAGAGAAAACAAACGGAAAAGACTCGAGGTCTGATTTAAGAAGTAAATTCATTATCAAAGAGAATCGATTGTCTGGAAATCGCAGACACAATTCTGGAAGTAAGAGCTTGGAATCACAAGGTATTTTCACCAATCATATGTAATTTGTTGATACTACTATGATAATTTGTTGATTTATTTGCTTGTATTTGCATGGATTTTTTTTAAATTCGTAAATTAATTTCATTGATATGAGTATTACTGTGTTGAGTTCACTTGTCTGAATTCGTACAGTGATATTTTTATATACGTTGACAAATAGTTTGAATGTAATCTCGATTGTTATAGGAAATTATGTATCTAGAAATAGTTACGAGAATCCATGTGGTGAATTTTCCAACTTATGTGAGTTCACGTATGATAGCGACTTCAAGGTGTGTATTCGGTATAATTATGTCGTAGTAAGTGATTTCATTTGAACTAATGTCTCGGTAGGGTGTTGTAATAGCCATCAGCCAGACCATTAATTTTGTGAAACTAGGTTTGTTTATGGTCTGTCTTGGCCAGTTAGACTACAGATTCGTTGTTATCTGTATGAATTCTGAAATAAACTATATCTGACATAACGAGGGGGTATTGATCTATTCCCCCAGTATAATGTGATGGAAGATTTAGGTTGCTTCTTTTTGTTATTTCGGAAAGTGAGATAGCTCAACGTGGCATGACGTAACACTTATTTACAAAAACAAAGTGACAACACAAAAGATGGCAGGACCGAAAGAGAGGAGACACCTGAGAATTTGAAAAAGAGAAGGAACACGTGGAGAAGACCAAGACTTACCGGCACAAGTAGGTCAAATGGACAGTCGCTGTTAATTTGGACTGAATCAAGGCCATCAGGTTATGAAACTGTTCGAGACAATGTTATCGCTCTTTTACTCGATTTGATGATGATTTAGTTTTGTAGCTTAACAGATCAGCTACTGATATAAGTATATTTATATTTGAAACTTGTTGAATACGTAATGTCAAAAAGAAAGAAGAGTATCTTTCAATCATAACGTGTTATTACAATTGTTTATGAATGCTATTTTTATGAATTTCTGAATAAATTTTATGATTTGTAATTGTAATGGAGACTCTCTTATTATGTTATTATGTTCTATATATCCGCTCAGATCTTTATTTATTCCACCAATAAGTTTCACACTTTATGTTGAGATTTACTCGTTCCGGGCAAATTACACCGTTGGCTATCACATCTAGATAACAATAACCAAAGCCACACAACCCACCCCAACAAAGTAAGGCTTGGGTATCTGACTGTAACTCTAAAAAATTTAGATACTTCTGCATACGGTGAAAAACTTTATGCTCCGGATGATGGCGGTAACACGTTGGCCCAAGAACATAATTTTTATTTAATCTTCTGCTAACGGATCACTTAGCGATACATATCAACTAAAACATAACTGTGACTTGGATTTGGAAATAAAATGATTGGAATAATTCTATGTGCTTCGCATTTTACATTTGTCTGATTATATCATCTAGGAAACAAATATCAATCAACAGTTAAGGGTCTATCTCGTCAAGATAAACCTTACAGCAGAAATCTAAGATCTTTTTCTCTCATTTAAGCATTTCATTCCACTTTGCACAAGTCTAAATTCATCAGAGATCCATTTTCACACAAGTAGCTTTTGATGTCTTTGAAATATTAACCATGTGTATCTTCATGGGATTATTTCTGGGTATTCTTTTAAAGCCTATCTTGTCATGTGCTGGTATCTCTGAATGTTAACATTCCATTTTGAGTTTACATGAAATTTGTATCTATATATGTCATAAATTGACGCCATCAAATTGGTGCGACATTACAATACAGTTATTATTCCCCATTATCTGACCGAGCTTTATATAAAACAACTAGCAGAACATGACCTGCTGCCAGATCTGATATCAAGTCTTGTGCCCGTGATCTAGGTCTCAAATAAGGTCTGCGAAAAGTTATGTATCAAAAAGCTAGGTATCGCAGTGTGGAATCATGACATTGTACTCATGACTACTGGCTGTTTTGTTTGAGCATAGTGCAACATCTACTACTGGCATACTCGCTGTCCTAAACGACGTAACATCGACCAGTTTCGCAACAGCAGTTGGCTTCTACACGTGCAAATCTTTCGTTGGATATAAAGACAAAATCAGGACACAACATGTTCGTAAAAAGGCTTAATTGCTCATGTTGGATAATGTTCCTTCTATGCCTTTTTCCACGCTTTTCTTTTTACAAATCTATTAGCCAGTCTTGCTTGAGTAGTGTGCATGTCAGTCTTGCTTGAGCGTTGTGCATGCCAGTCTTGTCTGAGTATTGTGCACGCCAGTCTTGTCTGAGTATTGTGCTTGCCAGTCATGTCTGAATATTGTGCATGCCAGTATGTCTGAGCATTGTGCATGCAGGTAATTGTCTGAGTAGTGTGCATGCCAGTCTTGTCTGAGTAGTGTGCATGCCAGTCTTGTCTGAGCATTGTGCATATAAGTTTTTTTCTGTGCATTGTGCATGCCAGTCTTGCCTGAGCATTGTGCTTGCCAGTCTTTACCGAGCATCGTGCATGCCAGTTTTGTCATTTCTGAGCAACATTAAATACCATTGCCTGGTTTTAGTGCTATTCCCAGCTTATTTATTTTTAGTCTTATGTCCCATGATCTCTCCCTTTCCTGGCCTTTTGAAGTGTTCCAATCACTTTATTATTATTGTTGTTATATTGCATCAGATGTCACAGCTGTTTTGTGATGAACTCAAGGCTCCACTCCTTTTGTAAGTATGACATTATGTGCTGTATCCATCTGTCGGTCTGGTTGATAAAATACCTCAGGAGTTTGACCTTTGTATTTTCGACCACTTTTGTTGGCTTTTTGATCTTAATCACTTGTTTATGCACTCGATCCAATATTTTCTTTACAGCTCTACCTTGCTCGTGCACATTCTAGACAATAGCGAGAAGCCATGATTTTATAAGTTTGCTTTAATCTTATAACACGAGTGTCAGTTCATATACTACCACTGCAATCCTTATGTATCTTTCTGTCTTTTGTTCGCAGAGTTGGAACCATCTTCTGGTGCACCCATTAATTTGTTGTTCTGTGATCCTTATAAAATACCCGTTCAGTTTCCCCACCTTCTGTTTTGTATTCGTAGAGTTTCTTTGTTGTTTATAAGCATTCTTTATTTCGCTCCATTTTCGTTAGGCTTTCAATACGATTTATAAAAAGAAGAAAACAACATATCCAATGTAAAAGAATGAACTTTAATTTTACTGAAAAAATTATAAAAGGCAAAAAATAAAAATAACACTATAAGTTAATAATGATTATATAACATGAAATTATAAAATAAAAGCAAATTATTAAAATCTTTTGGATACTAAGGAAAATACAACTATGTGGAAATTTATTAACAATACAGTGTAGCCTTTAGGCAACACATGTAAAAGCGGATTTAACCAAATCATATATCGTGGCTCACTGATGCACACCAATAAATGTATTCAAGTACTATAATATCTCCATGTATTCAACTAAATGTAAGAAAAACAGTTTAATAACAGCAAAGTTATAACAATGGCTATGTTTATGAATATATTTGCAGATAATTATTGTCACCGGGTTCTTTATAACAACACAGCGAAATAACCAGTATAGTTTTAAAATTCCTTAATGATCATCCAAGTTGGGGCTTAAGACGACTGCACCTTACATGTAACATATATAATTTTGACACCAAGATGATGATGATGATATATATATATATATATATATATATATATATATATATATATATATATATATATATATATATATATATATATATATATATATATATATATATATATATATATATATCAAAACTACAGAACAGAGACAAACAACTGATTCATTAACAATATCAATTCTTGTCTTCAGAGTGATAATATACACAGAGCCCAGTCCTACGAGTCACACTGATAATCACGATCAGATGTGCGAACTATGTAGAACTCGTTTCTAGCATTACCGTATGTGACGGCTTAAAGTCCTTTAATCTAAAACTATCATATACATCAATGGCTGTTGTCTTAAAGATAATCAAGATTTAGACAACAACTGAGAAAAATGAAAGGCATTAATATGACGACAATATACTATAAGATATTTTCAATTATTGAATATTTTAAAGCAAAGTTTGGTATGTATGTAGTGTTTGACAGCTGCTAGTATGGTCTTTTTAAGGTGCATGAAATGTGTATCGTTCATATGCCATATACTTAGTGACATTACTCATGCGCTTTTTTTTATCTACAAACCTATGGTTTCCTAATGAAATAATAAATTACGAAATATAAGAAACTTGCTTCAAAGATTTCTTTTAAAAAAAGACCTGAGAAATTACGTGGTATATCCAGGCTGATCAGAGTGTGGAAATCCAGCTCTTTGACTGGGGCGTTCAATGCCTTCCAATATACCACTCCTGAGTATACGGAAAGACCCAGCAAACCACGCTTATTACACAAATTAACTTTCTTTGAATACCAAGTACAAACATATACCTTAAGTATGGAATTGCGAACGGTATTTTTCAGTTATGAATCGGGTCTTAGTCCCCAGTGAACAGCAAGATATGCATTTAAAATTCTGTACTGACGATGACCCAGTATAAATAGTTCAGTGTTCTACGGCACAGCACCATAATTAGGTTATTGAATGCCAGGGCAATTAGAGTAAAGTGCCTTGACCAAGGACACACTAACATATAAGGAGTGATAGGATATCGAATCCACATCTTTTTTTGGTCGCAAGTTCAGCAGGCTAATCTCTCTCTCTCTCTCTCTCTCTCTCTCTCTCTCTCTCTCTCTCTCTCTCTCTCTCTCTCTCTCTCTCTCTCTCTCTCTCTCGATCGATCGATCGATCGATCGATCGATCGATCGATCGATCGATCGATCGATCTCGATCTCGACATGTAAGGAGACCGCGTTATGCCTTTTCTACACCTTTGAGTCTGCAGTGGGTCTGGCATTATAAGATAGCGTGGTAAATTTTTATTTCCACTTTGCAGTTCAACACGTATATGAAACCGCATTCACAAGCTGACATATGCCTATTAATAGGTGAGCCATATCAAAGTACTTTACGCCACTTTTGTTAGTCGTTACTCTCGATGCTTCGAGTTGCGCACTAGATGCTAGACGACAAACCTTGCAGAATGGTCCAGGGCTGGTCCAGGGCTTATATTTTATGTTTATTTTAGACTCTCAGCATAGGATTAATATCTGAGTTATTATTTTGCATTATATTTTTTCTGTCTAAGCACTCTTGTTAATGAATCGGTTTAATCGTTATGGATATTATTATATTATTCCTTTCTCGTTTAATACTTGGATCAGGAATTATTATTAAATTAATTACTTGGCCATAAAAGCTACCAAAAAAGTCTCGAAAGTGCTTCAAAATCATTAAAGAGCGGTAATTTAATGGAAAAGAGTCTTATTAATATTTTCAAAATATTTCCTTCATTTCTGCCATTTTCGATCCTATTGTATAACAAAGGGAGTTAATTAGGTTACAAGTATTGTTCGGGGGGTTTTCAAAATTTGCTGCATTTATAGTAAAATGTTATTTTTCAAAATATTATTTTATTTCTACTTATATATTTCAGTATGATTCGAATTATGATATATCATATGGTTAATTTTTGCCCTAATAGTTTAAAAAATTATAATGATGCAAACGAAATTTGTTATGCAGTGTTTTCTGAAATGAATTTTACTAAACGTGCAAGCATTCTCACATATCTACATTCGCGAAATCAGACTCGAACCCACGCAGACAGAGGTGAGATGGCAGTGATCCGCAACGGACAGCGCTTTAGACCACTCGGCCACTAGGAGCTAATCATGTAGCTAGAGGAATAAAATATAACAGCAATTGTAGAACGATGCATACATCTATACAACAACATATCATATTTATGACATATTTTTCATTCGTAGAGTGACAAATTGTGAGTATACGTATTTCTACACGTAGGAATACAAAGGTGGAAGGAAATTAATGTCAAATATAAATGAAGGATTCTGTCAAATTAAAATATCATTTTAGTGGTAAAACGTAGTTGTGCCTAAGTATCATTAATAGATTAATATAATAAGTCTACAGAATATATATATATATATATATATATATATATATATATATATATATATATGCATGTATGTATGTATGCATGCATGCATGTATGCTGTATGTATGTATGTATGTATGTATGTATGTATGTATGTATGTATGTATGTATGTATGTATGTATGTATGTATGTATGTATGTATGTATGTATGTATGTATGTATGTATTTGTGAATGCGTGTGTGTGTGTGTGTGTGTGTGTGTGTGTGTGTGTGTGTGTGTGTGTGTGTGTGTGTACAGACCCCACATCAACACTCAGATTCATATCCCAAAGTTTAAAATCATTGTCCTAAAACGTTTACAGGGAGGTCTTACTTATGCACTTTAGGCAAAGGAGGATAATAATCCACATCTTTGAAAGGTGGGTTAAAATGTATAAATCCTCTAGAACATAAATGGGTTATATAAAATATCAATGTGGGTTAAAAGTGTATAAACTCTCTAGAACATAAATGGGTTATATAAAATATCAAATTGGGTTAAAAGTGTAAAAACCCTCTAGAACATAAATGGGTTTTATAAAATATCAAGGTGGGTTAAAAGTGTAAAAACCCTCTAGAACATAAATGGGTTATATAAAATATCAAGGTGGGTTAAAGGTGTATAAACCCTCAAGAATATAAATGGGTTATATAAAATATCTCAAATACTAAAACGCAGGGTTTAAAAAATAATTTTGAGGTAAAAAAAAAATTGTAATACACTGCTAAAATATCTTATAGAAAGAAAAACAACTTTACTGTTACGATTTGGCTTTACATCCAACATACACAATGCACATCTACAACAACGTCAAGCGTTAATGCAACGATCTTGTTGTGTTTTGCAATTGTTTTCGATGATAATTATGGGACAGGTATACGTGTTCTGTTTTCAACTAAATAAGAGCATAATCTCATATTATGTGAATGCTTCGTTAATGTCGAGTTTTAAAGTGTCCTCGAAGAATTTTTCACACGAGGGAATATTAATGCAAATGAGCACGACTTAACGTTGCAATCGGATAATGCAGATTATACTTATTATGTGTAAACAAGCTGCAAAACAAAAGTTGAATCGTCAATAGCATATAACAGTTAATCAGATTACTTGAGGTAAAAATGAATTTTTAGTAATATTGAATTTTTAGCTAAATAGATGGGTTCACATACAGTTCTCTAATAACAATAATACTTTACAAATATAGAAAATGTAGAAAATATAATGCATACATAACATTCTGTTTTAAATGGCAAGGTCTTCATTGTAAAAGTTAATTTATATCTTTATGATGTTTCTTATCTAAATTTTCCTTAATTTTACAGTTTTAACAGAGTACAGCTGTAAAAAGATTATTTAAGACAGAGACGTATTCGTGGAATACTCCATTTCAATTACATCATTTTCAAGTCATGAGTCGGATTCGGTTTTGTGTTTAGATGATAGTAGTTGGGATATTAATTTCCGGCAATAATTGTAAAGTTAGTTATAGTTGGATACAATTCTCATTCCTTCTTTGAATCTTTGATACGAAGTTTATTTTTCGTTAAGATGTCCATTCCTTAGGAAATAGTTTCGACCAAAATATTAGTGTATTAGTGTTTAGCATACAGCTCATAAAGGTGTACATGCTTGAATGGCTATCATTCAAACATGAATGGTACAGAAATGTATGAATGTACCAGAAATCGATTCTTACGTTCTGAATATTGATACATCAAGCTCAGACAGATTATCTAGGAACCAGAGCATGGATCGCTTAGTGTAAAATATCGCATCTGCAAGTACAATAATATATCTGACTTTTATGCAGAAAACTAGACAGGTGTGCCATTTGTTAGATCAACGGTTGTATACAAGTCGTTCCTTCTTTGATTTTCAATCGGTAGCATTCGTCTCACTTCCTTCAAATAATCAAAATCTGAAACATAATACATGAAGTAACACATTATATATATATATATATATATATATATATATATATATATATATATATATATATATATATATATGTATGTGTGTCTGTGTGTGTGTGAAGTGAACCATATATTTACTTCGATTTTTTTGCGGTAAATGGATCAGCAAAGTTATATGTTACTGGAAATACTGAAACTCAGAATCTTCTTTTACCATCTTTATTTGTAAGAGTCATCCAACAATTGAGAAGATTCAAGAAGCTCAACTTGATTATGTTTTCTTCGTCCTTGTTATAAGCCAGGATTACTGTTGCTATGGGTTTTTTCATATACTCAAAACACTAAAACAAGATATGAAACTGCTTTGGTTTGATTGAAAAAGATCAAAAGAAGAAAGGTGATCTAACTTTATTTAAATCTATTTATGTATGTAGGTAGGTAGGTATATAGGTAGAGAGAGGTAGGTAGGTAGTTAGGTATCCATTTTTATGTGAGTATTGCAAAACTATCTTAAATTCGACAAAGTGTGTTGTGTGTCTTTTCCTCCCAAACTAATATAATAGGTACTCAGTATAGTGTGTATATCAACATACCTACTTCGGCATACCTAATGATAGGTACTGAGTATAGTATGTATATCAACATATCTATATTGGCATACCTAATATTACGTGGTCAGTATAGTGTGTATATCAACATACCTATATCGGCATACCTAATATTAGGCACTCAGTATACTGTGTACATCAACATACCTATAGCCGCATACCTAATAGTGGGTACTCAGTACAGTGTGTATATCAACATACCTATATCGGCATATACGATAGCTTCTTCTGATTCACATGAAGCTATAATTTCACCCCTGTGAGAAAAAATAATAAATTTAAAACCAACTCGCTTTCTTTATATATATATATATATATATATATATATATATATATATATATATATATATATATATATATATATATATATAATTTATATATATATAAATTACTGGTATGATATTGATTATGTTGCAAAGTAAAATATATAATTGACTTTTTTAAATTTTCGCAGCAATAACAAACAGACTAGATTAATTATAACAGTTGAACAGCGCGAGCCTGGAAAATAATATACATGTTTTCTTGCAGATTTATATATGTATATGTGATATATGTATATTTGAGTGAACTTAGTGGGCATCTTTAGCTGAATAATGAATACTAAATATTAGCCGATAGTAAAAGTGGGCGATAGTCTATAAACATAACCACTAAGTTATTATGGACAAAATAAACAAAGTTAGATAGAAAGAAGAAATCTGATGACACCCAAACTTTTACTTTACCATGGATTGACGACTGAGCTATGGCCCCACGTGACGTATGGGGACCTTTCATCCGTGGCGGGCCCCACCGAGGCCACGTAAACTTGATTGTCCACAGCCCGCGCCTTGCTCAGTACATCCCAGTGAACCGGTCCAGTCTTTCTGCTGAATGCGCCCATATAGATTAACAAATTGCAGCCTAAATAATAATAATAATAATAATAATAATAATAATAATAATAATAATAATAATAATAATAATAATAATAATAATAATAATAATAATAATAAAGAGCATCGTCATCATTATCATTTTAAGGCTCACACTATGACGATGCATACAACTATCAAGTCTCATCAACGAGATTCTTACGATACCCTAAATAGGCGTCATTTAGACCTTCTGAAGTCTCGCTAAGTTTCATTGAGTTAGAGTATCAGTTGTCAATCACCCAAGGCAAGGAACCAATCCAAAGTCTTAGAGAAACCAGTTATAATATACTCTTTTTTTCTCGTTAACTTTACATTTTCAGAATCGTGCAAACTTTTTCCATATTGTTTCAAACTGCACGACACATCTGTCTAAAAATAGAATAGCATATTAAGAAACACTTTGGAAGCAAACAATGTACACTCATTTAGCAAATGCTTTAGATTTTATTTTAATAAATTTGTTTGCTGATGAAATAAACAAGCCGTTTTGTCCATTTGAAAGTAGAGATGATGACGTTAACGATGTGGATGAATTCACTGAGTCACAAATGAAACTTTCAAAGAAACCAACGAATGAGCATGATATTCGCAATGTCAACAACAAACGTGATATTCGCAATGTCAACAACAAAACGCGATATTCGCAATATTAACAACAAACGCGATTTTCGCAGTCTCAACAACAAACGTGATATTCGCAATTTCAGCAACAAACATGATATTAGGAATGTCAACAATAAGAGTAATATTCACAATGTCACCAACAAACGTGAGACGATGTAAATGAAAATACCATTCTGGTCATATAGACAGTTATTATGGAGAAATGCTCGTAATGTTTCGCAAATGGAATTTTTCAGATTATAACCAGCACTCTCTACGGTCTATAAAAACAAGTAAATATTGAGGCCAAGGGCTATCACATATTAGAGACGAGCCACAGAAGTCAATCTAAACACATATTTTGAGGAAAAAATGGAACTGAAGGTTTTGGCAGGAAACTAAGAGCCCCTGAGCCAATAAGTTAAGACGACGAAAAAGTATTATTTCCGCTGGCTAAATGGACTGTCACATACTGGATTCTTTGCAAGTTTTACCGTTTCACTATTTTGATTCATGTTAGGCTAGCAACAGAAGACATAACACTGTATGATACATGTCATACATGGGGTCCTTCCAACAACAAGCATGCAAGAGACAGGTGTCTTTTTAGCTGGTATTAAGAATGGTAATAAATATATTTACTTGTATGCACTCTGCATTTCCTCGAAATGTACATTCTTAGTTCGGAAAATCCGAATGACATGACACATGTCATGGAAAACCTGATACACACCCAAATTGTACTGAAATTTCGACTACAATTCCAACTGAAATCACTCTCTTAACTGCCTTGAATTGACTTAATAAATCCAATCCATCATAAGCAGAAAAGCAGAATTGAGTAGGATCAGCAGAAAAAAATCATCTATCCCAGACGAACTGGAAAATATTTCAAATGCACATTCATTTATAATATGGCTCTACATTCCAAATGTACGCACACCAAAACGAGAAATATTTTTAAACTAATGTCGAGCGCGTGACGGCTTTCAAAGGACGCCCAGCGGTGCTAATTAACAATGTTACTGTGAATCTAAGGTTATGTTTTTATTTTGAAATACAGCATAAATTCAAATACTTTGCTTCTTATAGTGTATTCCTTTATTAATAAGCATTAGGTAGGAAAACATAATAAGTGTATAATAAAAAGGTTACTGCATTTGCGAAAATATAAACTCGATTTTTCAGACTAATACTTCACTACCAATGTCGTATAGTATCACCCAGAAAAAATATCTTTGATATTTTCCTATGCAAATGCAATAACCTGTAAGTACTGAGAGCAGAAAGCCGAAACGAGTTTGCGCAACCCTCTCTTAGATAAGCTCACTCTATACAATTATATAAAATAACTCCTCACAAGTCGTTTTAGTCCCACATTTCTTTTTCTCTTATCGAACATACCTCTCTGCCCGTAAATCCTCGCCATTTCTGGAAATCGTAGGTCGAGACATATGCCAACTCCAATTTTGCAGTAATCTGTAGTCATACGAAAAGAATAGTTCTTTAGCTTCATTAGAGAGAGAGAGAGAGAGAGAGAGAGAGAGAGAGAGAGAGAGAGAGAGAGAGAGAGAGAGAGAGAGAGAGAGAGAGAGAGAGAGAGAGGGAGGGGGAGGGAGAGAGAGAGAGAAAGATTACAATATGTGACAGAAACAGGGTGTACTTGCAAAGTCTGAAAGGGCCAGTAAGCATTATTCTTGTGTTTCTTTACTTTTATCTAATGGATGCCGACCTGTAAGAATTCATTTTGAGTTCAAGCTTTTAACGCAAGAAAAAATATATATTAAGTTCTGACTTAGCAACACAGTCTAGGATCCATCCAATATAAACTCCAATTTGAAATTACATCGAAAAGTTCAGTGCAGTAGATCTGCGCCTTGTCGACGTTGGTTAAATAAAATTAAAACTATTCAGAAAGCATTAGCTCTGTGTTGGACCTTATTGAAAGAGCACTTTGAGCAGATTTGTCGGGACTTTAGACATTTTCATGTGGATACAAATATTTAGAGAATACTTAATGCATAAGTCCGTAAATTGGTCCCACGTTAGTATGAATTTTAGGTATGTACTACCTGCCACCTGTCTATGTTCGAGGTAAAATGGGCTACTAAAAAGACGCCGACCAACTAACTTCTCAGTAAATTTAAGATTTTAAAGTGACCATGAGCATGCAATATAATCTCAAATTTATTATCGGTTACAAAACAAAATCACTGTTTCAGACTAAGTTATACTGAACGGAGGTTTACCATTCATGCGGAGGTAAATAAAAAAACAGCAACAAATTAGGTCCATTACCTGTTGTAACAGAAGTAAAATTGTTCCCAGGAATAACGTTATGTGACTCTGTTATTCGTAAGCGTGGACCCAAGTCGACATCAAACAAATGGGTCTGTATGATGAAAAATTTGTATTTTAGAAACATTTTTATCCAAATAAATCTGGTGACCTGGTGATATGTTTGTAAGAGAGCATTTTAAATTTGATTACTGCTATTAATTAATACTCCCTATTAATTAATACTTCTGATATTAACAACTTCTATACGACACGAGGACTGGTAGTTCACAACAAAGATTGCAAATCCATGGATAAGACAAGAATACAAGGTACGTTTGCGACAAACAAAAATAGTATCTCTTTTATCATTCGGAAATCACAGCGTTACAGAATTCTATTTAACAGAATTACTGACTAACACATAGGTCCTAACTCTACTGACTAATTGCTGACCATCATATCTTCATTCACTGGTAAGCCACCTAATGTTCTGTCATTGAAAAGCACAATACAAGGTTGAAAGATCGTAACACAAGATTGAAAGATCAAATTAAAAAGTTGAAAATCATAACACAAAGTTGAACTATCATAATACATGTTGAAAGATTATGATACAAGGTTGAAAGATCATAACACAAACTTGAAAGATGATAATACAAGGTTGAAAGATCATAACACAAGGTTGAAAGATCATAATAAAAGGTTGAAAGAACATAACAATGTTGAAAGATCATAATAAAAGGTTGAAATTTCATAGCACAAGGTTGAAAGATCATAATACAAAGTTGAAGGGTCATAACAAAAGGTTGAATGATCATAATACAAATTTGAAAGATGATAATACAAGGTTTCAAGATCATAATAAAAGGTGAAAAGATAGCAATACAAGGTTAAAATATAAATTTAAGGTTGAGAGAGAGAGAGGGAGAGAGAAAGAGAGATCACAATACAAGATGGAAAGATCATAACACAAGATTGTAAGATCAAGCTAAAATGTTGAAAGATCAAACACAAAGTTGAAAGATCATAATACAAGGTTGCAATTTCATAGCACAAGGCTGAAAGATCATAACACAATGTTGAAAAATCATGCTACAAAGTTGAAAGATCATAACACAATGTTGAAAAATCATAATACAAACTTGAAAGGTCATAACACAAGGTTGAAAGATCATAATAAAGTTTTGAAAGATTATGACACAAGGTTGAAAGATGATAATACAATTTTGAAAGATTACAATACACAGTTGAAAGATCATACCACAAGGTTGAAAGATTATAATGCAAGGTTGAAAGTTTATAACACAAAGTTGAAAGATCACAATACAAAGTTGAAAGATCATAACACAAGGTTGAAAGATCATAACACAAGGTTGAAAGATCATAATGCAAGGTTGAAATATCGTAACGCTAAGTTGAAAGATCATAACACAAGGTTGAAAGATCATAATCCAAGGTTGAAATATCGTAACGCTAAGTTGAAAGATCATAACACAAGGTTGAAAGATCATAATGCAAGGTTGAAATATCGTAACGCTAAGTTGAAAGATCATAACACAAGGTTGAAAGATCATAATGCAAGGTTGAAATATCGTAACGCTAAGTTGAAAGATCATAACACAAGGTTGAAAGATCATAATGCAAGGTTGAAATATCGTAACGCTAAGTTGAAAGATCATAACACAAGGTTGGAAGATCATAATGCAAGGTTGAAATATCGTAACGCTAAGTTGAAAGATCATAACGCAAGGTTGAAAGATCATAATGCAAGGTTGAAATATCGTAACGCTAAGTTGAAAGATCATAACACAAGGTTGAAAGATCGCAATACAAGGTTGAAAGATCACAATACAAGGTTGAAAGATCATGCAACACGTTTGAACTTTAATAACACAAGGTTGAAAGATCAAAATACAAGGTTGAAAGGTCATAACGCCAGGATGAAAGATCATAACACAGGTTGAAAGATCATAAGACAAGGTTGAAATATAATACAAGGTTGAAAGGTCATAACACAAGGTTGAAAGATCAGAACACAAGGTTGAAAGAGTATAACACATGGTTGAAAGATCATAATACCATGTTGAAAGGACAGAACACAAAGTTTAAAAATCATATTGCAAGGTTGAAAGGTCGTTACACATGGCTGAAACATTACAATACAAGGTTCAAAGATCATAATAAAAGGTTTGAATAATCATAATACAGGGTTTGAATGAGACATATAACAAGGTTTAAAAGAGACAATTCAATATTTGAATTATCATATTACAAAGTTTGAATTAGATATAATGCAAGGTTTGAATGAGACAAAAACACAATATTTGAACAAACATAAAACAAGGTTTGAAGGAGACATAATAAAAGGCTTCAATGAGACATAATACAAAGTTTGAATGAGACAACACAAGGTTTGAATGAGACATTCTACAAGATTTGAATGAGACATAATACAAAACTAGTTAACCTTCTTGATAAACTACATCGGACTATATTACGTTTCGTTATTCATTTTATACCAAATGGTGTTATTATGGTTGATTCAAGACAAGAACCTATTGCTTACACTAGATATGAAGAAGGTAAAATATAAAAAATACAAATTACATGGTATCAAGGTCATCGAAGAGTATTATATCATCAAGATCATCGAAGACCATTATATTATCATGGTCATCGAAGAGCGATATGATATCAAGGTCATCCAAGAGAAGTATATTATCAAGGTCATCGAATAGTATTATGTTATCTAGGTCATCGAAAAGCATTATAGTATCAAGGTCATCAAAGAGTATTATGTTATCAAGGTCATCGAAGAGCCTTGCTATCATATTCATCGAAGAATATTGTTATCAAGGTCATAGAAGATCATTATACTATCAGTCATCGAAGAGCATTGGTGGCGCTCTACAGTTTCGTATTTAGCATAGGGTTAGATTTTTAAAGAAAAAGAATTTCACCGGGTTTCTCACTAGTTATACTGGCTATTTAAACAAAAAACTTTGTATATCTTAGGTATTGTTCAAAGAACCTTCATTTCCCTTTATTTTGGTGTATGATTGATGGGTGTAATATGGCTTATAGAGTATACAGCTTGGCCTTACTCCAGATGTACATGTTTCAAAAAAGTGCTAGCTCTACTTGCTCATTTTCACTTCCCGAACTTCATAGGTGAATTGTAAAAAGAAGAGCCGATAACTTTTTTACATTTTATGTATTTGGTAATTCATTCATTGCACTTTTAGAAGCTTATTTTGTCTAGTTTGGCAAAATTCATTTTCGCTACTTTAATAGCTGCTAATGATAGTGTACTTTAGACAAATTCAGGTTGATTTTTGGAGCACAAGGGAGCAGTCATTTTAGTTAGCAGTGTGGTAAAATATCTTAAAATTTCCAAAAGTACAATATCCAAAGAAATTTAAGTAAAATTACATGAAAGTAGCATATAGATATGCCAACATTCTCTCCACTGTGCATGTTTAAATTGCAAACAACGTCACCTTACATACATCACTCTCTCCAAAGTACATAATAACTGGTGAATGCCATCATAAAGAGTATATAGGTATTATTATTATATGATTTAAGTTTGATTGTATGGCTAAAATGTTTAAGTAACAAGCATAAAAACAGTCATTTGGAATAATTGTCCTGTATTTCCCCCTCATACCAGCATTTAGTAGAGTCAGAGTCTCAAACAGGTACAGCCCCCCTCCTTATGATAAAAAGTGAACTATTTTAAAAATGCGCATTGCATTTTGTCAGCATAGCAACCAGTGTAATGCTGAAAGACAGGAGCATGAAACTAGCCATATTTATTCCTGAGATGTCAACAATAAATTTTACAGTTTGAAAAGGGATGGAACAAGTGAGGTTCATAAAGTTCAAAGGTCAAAGGTCAAGGAGTAAAATATTAACTTATTGTTTATTATGGAAGAAAGCAAATTGCTTTGTCATCATTTGCTTTTTAAATTTATTGCAAATAAATGAAAAGAAACATTTTTACATTTTTTTCTTTTATTTAATGCAACAGTTTTTAATTTAAGTTGACTTTGTTCCTATATTCTAAGACTCCTAATTTCCTCATAATGAAGGTCACTACTCAAACAAACATGCGTAAAAGCAAATTATGTTAGCTAGAGCAAAAATAAACATAATTAGCATATTTTCATGAATAAAATCAATGTTAATGTACCATTTTATTCAGAACATCATACATAATAATATGAAAAAAAGAAAAATAATTGCAAAAATGTTTATATTTGTTTTTAAGGTGGCGCTCTACATTTTCGTATTTAGTGAATAGGGTTAACAATTTACAGAAAAAGAATTTCCCCGGGTTTTCTCACTAGTCATGCTGGCTATTTAAAAAAGACTTCGTATATCTTAGGTATTGTTCAAAGAACATTTATTTCCCTTTATTTTGGTGTATGATTGATGGGTGTATTATGGGTTAAAGAGTATACAGCTTGGCCTTACTCCAGATGTGCACCTTTATATAAAAAAAGTGCTAGCTCTACTTGCTCATTTTCACTTCCCGAACTTCAGAGGTGAATTGTATAAAAAAGAGCCGATAACTCTTTTTACATTTTATGTGTTTGGTAATTCATTCATTGCACTTTTAGAAGCTTGTTTTGTCTAGTTTGGTAAAATTCATTTTCCCTATTTTAATAGCTGCCAAGGATAGTGTACTTTAGACTAATTCAGTTTGATTTTTTTTTTGGAGCACAAGGGAGCAGTCATTTTAGTTAGCAGTATGCTAAAATAATTTAAAATTTCCAAAAGTACAATATCTAAAGAAATTTCAGCCATATTACATGAAAGTAGCATATAGATATGCCAACATTCTCTCCACTGTACATGTTTAAATTGCAAACAATTTCACCTTACATACATCACTCAAAAGTACATAATAACTGGTGAGTGCCACCATTATGTTATCAAAGTCGTCGAAGAATCTTATATTATTAAGGTCATCGAAGAGCATTATACTATCAAAGTCATCGAAGAGTATTATGTTATCAAAATAAAGAATACAGGTTTTTGTGCGATTTATATAAACTCAACCACCCAGCATACATACAGTTTAACATTTTACAGTATCTCATTAGTAAATAATAAAGTCATTCTGATGAAATTAATATGAATGGAGATGTTGAACAGTAACAAATTTACATGAGGAATTTTACAAAAATAAAGTATTCTCGAAATAAGAAATCAAAAATATTATTTAGAAGCAAACAATAGTTTCTTTTTTTTTACTGTTGGCCTCGATATTCTACCATAAATGTATGTATTAAAAGTTGTGTCATTATAAAAAAAATTTAACATAAAATATGGGGAATGAAATGTAAGTCAATTACTCATTCTTTACACAAATGAATGTGTTACTTTTGTCCTCTATTTTCAATTGCCTTTTTAAAACTTAAATAATTGCAGAAATGTTACTAACCAAACATAGCATGTGAACCTTTTAATAGGTCCTGTCGATTTAACTTTCAAATACAGAGGTAAATATGATAAGGCAAACGAACTACCTTTCAAAAACTAGTGACCATAACAACTGCATACAATATGCTGGAGAACCGACAAAATTAACTCATACATCTAGTAGAATGTTTGTAAAAGACGTGTTTACGGCCACTCATTAAAAGACTTTGGAGGGTAATATTTTGAAAGACTAAAAAACATAAAGAATCAAAATTATGCTATTAGATTATGAACTAAATAAAAATGTAATAGTGTATATTCTAAAAATGCTACACAATTAGATTCATCATAAACTAACAACTTAATTATACAAATTAGAGATAAATGCAATGGATGATATCAAGCGTGAATGAAATGGTGATTTGGATATATTCTGAGTTATCAACACCACCAACACTACCTAGTTCTTATGAACTTTCCAATTTCAACACATATTTCTCAAAATTGTATATAAGAGAGCTATAGAATGGCATTATGACATTAAAATAAAAACAAACCGGGATTACGTTCCATTTTTTAATCTTAAAATTGCGAATCCGACTTGGTTTTACATTTTATATTGAATTCGTTCTAAATAATGAAATTGCTTTTTCATATTAAATGTGAAACAAGGATTTCTAATGCTATGAAGTCTAACTTAGGAGATCGACATTTAGAATAAGAACGAACAAAACAATCAAAAACATTTTTAGAAAAGAATATTTTCCTTTTCAGTTTGAAGAGTTTGATATCATACTCCCTGATCATTAATTAAATGTTTTAATAATAGATACTGCATATAAATGTATTATCATTAAGTAAATGACAACAACATCAGTAACGGTTATAGAAGTAATTGCATTTGTATTTACTGGAAGTAATTTTCTCTTTAACATATGCCATACTGATTCAGAAAGAGAAAGACGAGATAATTTAATTAAATAATTAAAGGCAAATAATCAGTCCAATGAACTTATGATTACATATGAATATCTAATTTGCATTGTTTGTTTATAAATTTTTTTTTAAATTTTATTTCATTATATGTTGTTTGAAAACAATATTGTATCTATTTGCTGACCTTGTGAAAAATCAGTGACAATCTCCATTTTAGCTGGAAGATTGAATTCTAATCTCCCTAAAATTATTACACCGGAAATATTACCCTACTGCTTTTTACACTAAATTAAAAGAAATGCCTTCCAATAGATTTCCTATCTTTTTTATTTACCAAATTACGAACCCGTAATGCATCTACAACCTCTACCAGTTAGACGACGTAATAATTTTGTAAGATACTATTTTCTAAGAAAATGTTTTAGTCTTTCCTTAAGTGTTTTACCAATTATAAAACTATTGTGCATTCTGCCTTTTATGACTTAACAGTAGAAGTCTTGTTAAACTGTTCTGCATTCACAAGTAATTTTTTATGTTGGATGTACTTTCTGATGTTCTTATTTCCTACAGTATATGCTGTCAAGATTTTCATTATATTACATAATCTTTACAGATTGTGAACTTGGTATTTCGATATTCTATTTCGACAATGGACTTAATTTGAGACCACACATTATTGATTATTGGCTCTGTTTATGCAGTACAATTCGTGTGCATATAGTTGCTATGACGATTCATAGGAGTAGGTATCTAGGCCACATGCGACCATTAGAACAGAGGCTTTAAACCGTAATGACTAATTCTCTAGTGAGACCACATTTTCTTCCGGCTCCCAATGAATGACAGGTCAGTTTCATTTATCGGATGTGCATAGTGTAGTTCTGTACATACATGTATGATACGTGTATGCATGAAAATAGGGAACCAAATTATGGCATAAAATATAGTACTGAGGTAGGGACAGGAATTTTTAAGTCTTTTCTCCGTAGATAGCATTTAAAGTACGTGTCCTAACGTAGCATTTAAAGTACGTGTCCTAAATTAGCATTTAAAGTACGTGTCCTAACTTAGCTAACAGACGAGAAGTATAATCAATCCTTATATGTGCTAAAACTCAAAATATTTATACCTGCGTGCTCGAAGAGTAATATATAGACCAAAGTTTAGGAGTTCGAATCCAGGTTTCTGCCTGAAATATTTACAGCTTAAAGTTAGCCGCATACAAAGAAGATAAATACCTACCCATAAATAAAAAGCCTCAAATTTTAAAAAATACACATTAAAAATTAAAATAGAAACTATCCTGCTAAAAATTAAAAAGCGTTACCCAAAATCGTATATGCAATAAAAAAAGTAAATCCCATGATGCTAAAGTTTGATTAACTTGCTACAAAATCGAGTATATACAAAACAACTCGTATAAAAATATAAAGAACACGCCATGCTGATGAAAAATTATAAACATGATATATGATATCGTGAGTGCAAAACGGGTCTGGATATTTCGATAGCGAAAACAATGTTTCTGCAAGAAGGAGTTGTGACCTCATCAATCTCGGAAAGTAATTTATTCCCTGCGTATATTCACAGGAGAGTCAGTTTAGGCAATATGGTGGGCATTTTGTTACTATTTGTCATAATTACTTGTTTAATAATTTTTTTGAAGTGGTAAAAGAGGCGCAGGCTTTTGTCATTCGACATTTTTTGGGGCTATGTGCGTGGGGCCAGCAGCTCCTAAAACAATGACAGAGCTGAGCAAGCGTTTAGAATTTAAACTAGGAGATTCGAATCAAAGTTAAACATTTGTACGAAATATGTTTTAGATTATTGTAGTCTAAAAAATATTAAAATCAATATTGTAGCATTTTCCCCAAAATGGAGGAAAACGATAATCAACGGGCTAAACTAGTAGGTAGATGAGTCTAAGTCTAGATTTTAGTATCAAATATTACTCGGCTGAAGCATCACCAAGTGGTTATACACTATTAACACAATTACCATTCATAAAATGGAATTCATATTTTGTATTATAATACTAACCTTCCTATGTTGACCTATGAGTTCTCCTCTTGGGTTAAAAATATTACACAGATTGCCAAACATTTCCGATTTTCCAGAGGCTTCTGGGTAGGTACCTGAAAAACAATGACATTGCAGATTTACTCTCCAAGACAGAGGTAGGGGTCTAGCTTTGCTATGCCCTGTAGTGCTTGATTTTAAGCATGTATTACAAAATTTATCATATAAACACATATCCTGGACGTGGTGACACTAAAAATCTCACATTTCTCTCATTTCTTATCTTGCTTATAGTGTTTCAGACTTTGAATACTTTTGCCACAGTGAAAAATATTGCAAAATAGCTTTTTACTTTAAAGTTCATGCTTTGAGTAATTACTCAACTCCTAAAAAAGTTTCTCAGAAATAAGGCAAGGCTCCATTAAGGAAAATGCTGGATTTAATAACTGTATTTTAAACTCGGATGAATTCTAAATTTTCTCCATTTGGGAAATAAATTTTGCGATGTTTAGCAAAACTGGGACCTGAAGCCTATAAAATGACGAATAATGCAGCAAAGTGATGTTCCTCTGGGTAAAATTTTATCCCATGTGCTCAGACTCAACGATGAAGAATCGTTTCTATTTCTTAGCTAGTGTAGAGTTATAGAGAATTAACTTTCCCTAAAAGTTAGCTGCTTTCACTTTTTTCTGGGACATGCAAAACGCGTTTGCTTCATTTGTAATAGCCTGTTATATTATTGCATTTCAAAATGCGTCAGTGATACCGATGCATTGTCTCAGGACAGAATAAGGGGAGAGAAGTAGGTCAATAACTTTGGAGAACTGAGTGCTATTCCCACTAATTCATCTAAACGGTTATCAAATATTGTAAAAAAAATTGTGCATGATTTCAATACATAAATGTGAGGCATTCCATTCGAGTACCGGCAGGGAACATTCCTGCCCTTTCTTAAAAAACCGTGTAGTAATTAACCGGATGTGAAAATTTTGCTTTTTATCAAAGTAAATAAACATAAAACGGAGAAAAATATATTTTAAAAGGCATTAAGAATATTGTTATCATATTTGATAAAAATGAAAAGCTGGACGGTTTGAAATGTAAGGTCAAAATACAGTTTCTTCTTGGTTGTTACGAAAAGCAAACATTTACTGGGGAAGATAGATCCGACAAACTTTTATCACATCGGCCTAGTGGTCCTGGAGATGGTGTCAAAGTGTAATAAATCTTGACTGAAATAGTATGAACTATGTTATCAGCAATGTGCGACGTTCCCAAGGAATGCCACAACCTCACGTCATTGTCTTTTAAGAGGGAGCCACCGTGACTCAATTGTTAGTGTACCAGACTCGCGATCGAATGGTAACGTTTTCGAATCCTACCATCATATCTTCCCTGGTCAGTTATTGTGCTGTATTCTTGGACAAAGCACTTTACTCTAACTGCCTTGTCACTAAATAACCTACATGTCTTGCTGTGCCGTAAAACACAAAACAAAACCATAAGAAAGCCTTCTAAGCCCAGAATAATGGTTACTATCCTGACTATAAATTCATTCTGCGAGTCCAGTGATTCGTATCTTGAGTTGTCTTTTGTCTTGATTGTAAGTTGAAAATTATAATACTAAGTGAAATAGGATTATTCCTCCTTAAGTTAGAGATTGACAATTGAGATGTTTCGGTATTGGCGTTCATTTCAGAACACAATAGATTATGGAAATAAGAATTTAGTCATGTAAATGGCCTCTTTGTGAGGATTTCGATTCCATAATGATATTAAGTGTATTGGGTTTCTTCTGTCGCGATATTAACTACTTCAAGCCTGGCAGCCCCAGTTGGGACGTCAAAACCATGAATATTGTGTATTTGGTCTGGGAAATCGATATGCATTGCTACGAAGGTAGTCTTTTGTCTCTTTTAAGATAAAATCCATAAATCGGCTTTCATTTTAGCCGTTGGGGAAAATTACAGAAATGTTCCATAACGCTTAGAGTAACTACACTGGTAGTCCTTCGCTTCGTGAATTTTTTTTGTCTCCAGACAAATTTTTGTACTTTTCTCTTGACAGATGTTAGGTGTAAGCACATGTCTATGATTTGTCTATAATTTGCCAGCAGAGAAGAAAAATGGTCATTTTCAATGCATATATCCTAAAATTGTATGACTGAAGAGGTACATTTTGCCCGAAATTTTCACATTTTGAGAATAAAGATTTAGCAATTGTAATTCCAGTATAATCACGTGCAAGTCTTTAATGGCAATTTCACGTATCTAAAAATGTCACGTGGATGGCGTGGAGTTCAGATCAATGGATAGCGCAGCAATGCTGTTTCTCACTCAATACTTCACTCTGTATTAACGACACATTGCGTGTATAATAAATTAATATATATATATATATATATATATATATATATATATATATATATATATATATATATATATATATATATATATATATATATATATATATATATATATATATATATATATGCTAGGGTGGCAGCATTCTACCAACTATCACTTAAAAGGATTGCAATTCGGTGGTCGTAAAGAGTATGTAATTTTGCATAATAAAATGGAGGAAAAAGCAAATTAGAATAGATTGATTATATTTTATTTACAAATTTTGACGTCTTTCGTCCAATTTTTATGACAGTTTCAGAGGTTTTAGCGACTAGAAAAATGTTCAAAATGGTATCTTGATAAAATCGGTTATGCAAATGCCAGAAATATTGATTTTTGCCAGAAATATTGATTTTTTGAACATGCTATTACAGAACGGTAATATTTGTAAATCTAAGCCACCGGACCAGGCAGGATGAAGCTCTTTCACAAAACAGAACTATTTTAAAATTTTCTTCTATTTTTTGACAATGATGCTGTTAACATTGCAATAATTAAATGAAGGAAGATGCATGTACCAAGAAACACGCTATACAACAGAATAGGAAAAAGTAAAATAATATACCTATCAACCGTTATCAATATTTCAGTAAGGACAGTTATTCGAAGGAAATGGACACATATTGCACGAGGTAGAAAGCATTATATTTATTTTTAAAATGTGATCCAGGTTATATCTTTCTGCCGGATTAAGTTCAAGAAAAGTGTGGGATTATCAGTCCAGAAATAGTATGGGATACTTCTTTGTGTGTTCCTTTTGCTTTACTTTTTAAAATTCCATGTTTTTTTTTTTAAACAAGATCAATTTATGATATCGTAAATTGAACTTCAAATCTGAATATAATTAGATAATAAATGAGCTCTCTGATTAAGCAAAGAAAAGGGTTTTTATGTTAATAATAAAAAGTCATCTACGTGATAATATAAAACATTGAAATATCAATAAAAGTAATTCAATAACCATCCGTTAACGCAATACGATGTTTTCATACCCTTGTTTAAAAAGAAAGATAAATATCTAATCAAAGTATCCATGATACTGGTGTCAACCATCAGAAAAAGGAAAAGTTTTGAAACGGGGATACCAGTAATATTCAAAACTGATAAAATTTTGCAATGAATATTCGTACCAGATGGTTGATCAGTGGAATACAATGGCGAAATGGATATTGTTTGCTGTATGGACAGACCAAAAATAAAAAGTGGTGGTAGGACGCCATACCCTTTAAGTACGAACAATTATCTCATTTTCCAAAACCAAGCATGGACTATTGCAGGTGAAGTGCATCTAATATATATTCTTTCATATTGTACTCCAGACCAAATTCGTTTTTGAACAGTTCGCAAAACATCTACTAGTTGGTGGATCCGTAAACTACTTCTAGCACAATAGATTTGTATAGGACATATACACAATAGCTCCATTGACACTGTCCGACCAAAACAGGTGCAGTGACCAATCGCAATCTATACTTTGTTTTTGAATACGATCAACCACCCTCTTATCCGAAATAGGCACACGCGGTTGCGCTGAAGAAAAATGCCAAAGCGTATATGTTGATACAAGTGTTTGTGTAGCGAGTGTCAATGCCTAAAACAATTGTTGTCTACACGTGGTACATATGGATCATCTGTTACAAACTAGCTTATTTCCAAAAAGATGTTTGGTTGGCACAAAAAAGATTGGGACCAATCTATTTTGTTAATCGAGAAATGGTCCTCCAAGTCTTTGAATGAACTTGGATCGTACATTCGTATGGAAATATCGACCTTTTTCATTTGTTTCAACTAGCTACCGTGGCTGCTATAAAAATTCTTCCAACAACACCCTATGGAATGTGATAGCGTTGATACTCGAACAATAGCGAGCTATCCAAACACAAGGATTGCAGGGCGTATTTGGCCAGGACTGGCGGCTTCGTATTTGAGCTGTCAAGAGCGTTTGGTTCCTATATATTTGTATAAGCAGGTGGATCTGTATTGCCTCATATTTACCCATCTCCTGGATACACCTTTGCTTTGTCTTGGTCTATGACACCAATGATTAATACGATAACACCATAGGTGCGCTGATGTTGGCGCAATAGTTTGATATTTCTCATTTGTGAGTGTTGTATGCATTGCACCCAGCTAAGCATCGAAAAAGTGGTAGTCATATACCAAGAGTGTCCAATCATTCCATCCCGAGCTCAATAAAACAGAAAAATTACATTAGGATTTCCAAATCGTTTGTTCTCTCCTAATCGCAGTTGCATTATTGCAGAAACAGAATGGTGTGGGGTGTGCCTCTCAACATAGCTGTTGCATATTTGTGGCAGATGTATACCCCTTCTCAACAAAACAATCTTGTAAAAATTTGTGTCTGGTGGCGCTTCCACCTTTTGTATTGTATTCTGAACACTTCTACAATATGGTCCA
Organism: Potamilus streckersoni; assembly: GCA_016746295.1. Classification (NCBI taxonomy): domain Eukaryota; kingdom Metazoa; phylum Mollusca; class Bivalvia; order Unionida; family Unionidae; genus Potamilus; species Potamilus streckersoni. The sequence continues at coordinate 1,064,393 of JAEAOA010000236.1, read as the reverse complement.
TGGAGCTCACAAATTTTATTGCTTTATCGAAGGCTTTGGCAAGTCTGTATATAACAATTTTAAGTTCGCATATCAATATGCACATATGCCAATTTTCTCAAGGTACTGGGCTATTCTTAGCATGCACAGGCATACATTAATGACGCATATTATTGACATACTGATAAAATTTCATGAAAACTGCCATCCAGAGTCCCAACTTTCTCCGGTAACATTTACAATTGTTCGACTCTTTGGTAGATGCAAGGAACGTCACATCCAGATTGAATTCTAAGATCCGTAGCGAAGACGATCATAATGTAGCTTAAGTTGCTCGAAGGGTTCAAGCAATATATTCTTACGGTTTAGTGTCTCACGGGATGTCTTACCTCCAAACAAAAATATTTCATTCTCCCTTGCCGCCTCAGACAATAACGTAAATGTTGGTCCTTTTGGAACTGGTTCCATAACTTCCAGGAAGAACTTGGGGTCACACCAGGAAGTAAAAAACTCCTGGAAAAGAAAATTTAGTTTCATGTTGATGTTTCTGACTATTCCTCCATGCCCCCTGTACCCCTCTCATTCTCTTATTACTGCTAAGTTTAGCGATTTGGGGATGGTATCATTACTTGTCATCATCAAAAGGTTCAAGTCTATTCTTTCAAATCATGCAATAATTTTAAAAAAAAACCACATATAAGCAAGTAATCAGGTTTGCACAGAGAGAGAGAGAGAGAGAGAGAGAGAGAGAGAGAGAGAGAGAGAGAGAGAGAGAGAGAGAGAGAGATTTATGTAAATAGTGAGGTCACTAATTAGAAGGTGAGCAATATCGTTAGTAGTACAGAAAACCTTAATACTGGATCATTTAACAAGTTATATCCATTTAGAATCGCCCTATACCTTCCCTTGTATCTCAACCTTTTTTCAACTTAGATATGATCATCCGCCTTTTTCTCAGCACCGCTATGGTTATGAATATTTTCCATTCAGAAACAGTGAATCAATAATGACAATTTCATTCTCAGTGATCATGGATGAAGTGTGCAGTGAGATAATCTGAAAAATTTAATTATGCCATGATTTTTCTAATTTAGCATGATCAAATTGTATTATTTTAAATTCCATCAAATTTATTCTTATGTGTTTACGTAACCAGTATTTGGCCCCCGAGTGGTCTAAAGCGCTCTCCGTTACGGATCACTGCCATCTCACCTCTGGGTTCGAGTCTAAGATTCGGTGAATGTGGATATGTAAGGAAGCTTGCCAGTAGTTTCTCATGGGTCGGTGGTTCTTTCTGCAGTTTTCCAGGTTTCTTCCTCCAACATTAATACTGGCCGCCATGTATATCCTATCGTGTGCTGAAAAAATGGCGTTAAGCCCTACAACAAAAACAACAACAATGTAACCCGTATTACTCGATTATAACCGATTTTTCCGTCACTAAACTGACTCACTTCACTTCTGACCTTCGTCCAAGTTAATTGGTCCTAGGATTTTGCTAAAATACCTGGATACAGACACCCTTTATGAAACATTCACTTTGAATCACTAGTAAGATTTCTTAAACTCTGGTCCACTAAAACCAAAAATCTTGTAACAAGAAAACAACCTTTTCAAAACCTCAAATGTTAATGAGCGCTATATGTGGCTTATATATGAGAGAAACATGGCTCAATGGCCATTCAAAATAGTTCATATGCCAGCGCCGTCCAGACACCAAAATATAGTGGATAAAAGCTTTCTCTTTTATATAGTAACCCGGTTCATGCAACTTGTTTTAGCAAATAATATATAGAGGATTTCATATAGATAATTAAATAGCAATGAATTTATGAAATTAATTCAATAATATCAAGTTTTAGCACACAATGGCTAGCAAAAACTGGAAAGTATTCCAAGAGTTTGACAAATTCAACAATAAATCATTACGAATTTGAAATTATGTTTAGCACTTAGTTATTACCGGAAAGAGAGTTTAGACAGAAAAAAGGGCAATTAATTTTCAACATTTCTTTAAATTTGCCCGTTTCAGTTCATGAAGGAGACGAAATAGTCACAGCCCTGAGTTCAAGTAATTTTCGACAATCCCATAACCAGTAACCTGTCACAGAAGATTAATATTACAAATCATATATCAAGAAGCAACTGTCCTTTTGACCTGGACATTACTTTTCAACACTGCATCTCCGATTCAAATTCCTATGTGACGTCACAGTTTATTCGGTCAGATCAGCTTGTGTAGACGAAGCACTCTATAGGCCGATTTCGATGTTGACAAGATTACAATGCTAGTCCTGGGAATTAGGTGAAAGATTCATAATGGGTTTGGCAGCAACGTAAAAAACGGTGTCCTCATTACAAGGGGCTGGCAAGTGTTTCATCTTCATAGACCCTATATATTTGTATTGGACAGGGATTTAGATTTTTTACCCACACTTCCCCATGTTATGTTTGTACCTTGATGTTAGGAGAACTTTAAATAGGATAAATGGGTCCTATTCTGACATACGTAACAATTATTGTGAGTTATAGAAAAAAACTCGATATATATATATATATATATATATATATATATATATATATATATATATATATATATATATATATATATATTCTGATTTTCTTATCCTCACCAGTTGAGATTGAGATTTTATTATTGTTGAGAAACATTTACATCGTGTGTATAAAGTAGTTCAACGTAATAGACATAATTTATAAAACGCATATCAGATCAATGGTTCCATTTAGATGGTGTAAATTCTTAACACATAACTACTATACCAGTCTGGACAAGATGGAATGTTAGGACTACACTTCACTGCGATTTAGGCTTAAAGTTGTAATGACTGCCTCGCTCAGACTGTTTCAGTGATATAATATTTTCTTTCGGCTTCAATCTAATTAGCACATAACCTTTTTGCATTTCTATTCTTTGCATTTTAAAACTGTCTCAGTCTTGAAGACATCATCTTGCTTGTCATATCAGGAAAACCGAACCTCGTAAACTATTTTTTGAATATTCCTTCCCATCAAAACTTCTGATCTAAAACAACTAAAATTATGTTGATGAATAATGATATTCTTACTGAAATTAGAAGGTTAGTCTAACCACAGATTTATATTTTGAAATTCCGACTTTTGAATCTAGTTCTTGCTAATGCATTCAATAGCCATTTGTTGTAATATGACCAAATAGTGTTGTATATACGTTAGATATATTCTCTTCCTTACTTATTTCGATTGGCGAAATGATACACACACTTATTATGTTCATCAATAAGATGTATTTCCCATTTTCGGCATTTGTTCCCAGCAAAATACTAGCATACTTCCACATCAGAGTTGTATAAGTCTGATTTCATCTTTCCCCTACATATTTTTGTTTGTCTGAGCGAATGGAAGACAGAATACTAAATATGCCCCTTCTCCAGTTATTTCTTTCCTTTCTTTCCTTCAGTGAACTATATTTTCAGTATTTTCACGGCATTATCCCATTTATATCTCAGTTTTTTCGTTTTGACTTTCTTATCCCAGATATATTTTTAAAAGACCGAACTCATTGTATATATATATATATATATATATATATATATATATATATATATATATATATATATATATATATATATATATATATATATATAAACGTTATAATTTTTCATTAAAAAATGTATTGTAAATAAACTATATTTGTCTAAACTGACAATAATACGTGACTATATATATATATATATATATATATATATATATATATATATATATATATATATATATATATATATATATAAACTTTATCTATTTTATTATTTTTTTTATTCTTGTAGATAAACTATATCTGAAACTGAGAATATACGTGACTAATAAAAACGCTTCTATATGGAAATCGTTTCTGGCCCATTTTTCTAATGAGTATATAGAATATTTAATCAATTAATCTCTAAGATACGAATGGTTAAGACATCTTGTTTCTTTTAAGACCTTTTGATCCTACTTCGCGATGAAGTGTCATTTGCCTCCACATCAGATTAATATTCGACAAGGAAATCGAACTTTCTTGATATTAGTATGTATCCTTTAAATCTGTTGATTGTTATTAATATGAGTTTTATAGTCTTTAAATTAGTTGTTACAACAGCAAAACCCCACCATACGTGAAAGTGCCATCGCCTAAGCTTCAATATATACATCATTATGAAGTGGTTATTGAGCATTGCAAATACAAGAGTATCACCAATATTATTGACCAGTCTATGAGATGCTGTGCGAACTCTACACGACTACAGGACTGGTTCCCTTATTGCAGAGATTCAATACGTAAAACAAGATAATTTTACAAGATTGCAGTAAACCATCCATTTAATACCGTATTTTTTAAATTAGTATTATTATACAATTGCGTTGTTAATTATGTGGGGTCATGAAGCGTTTCATCGACATGTGTGAAAATGACTTTTACTTGTTTATGACAACGAACAAAGCCAGTTCCTATAAATGTGATTTTTCCTGCATGACTTATTCACGTATGTCATAGGGCAAACTTCTTAACACATTTGAATAGAGCAAATATTTATATCTAGATTGTAAAGATAGTTCATGCTACGAATGGCCTGGTATTAAACTTGCATCGCTTTCACGCACATAAATTATTGGGAATTGATTAGATATATTTCCCTAATAAATGAAAACAAATTGACATAATTAGTGGTTCGTGAGCCAGTAAAAGTGGGTTGGAGTGACGGTCAGAGGTTCAACGAATTTGGTTTTTGGTGGCATTCAAAACCATTACAACCGAGTAGTACACGATAAGTGAACCAATTGTGGATTATGACGCTTTCAAAAATATATAATGGCGGATGTTACATGTTAGTTGAAAACAATTTAAAGTGAAAGAAAACTGTTTTTCCTATTAAAACTAGCCGTAACTGTTTATGTAAGCAAATAATTTATACTGCACTAATATCATTCTGCAATTCTTTGACGATTACTTGGTGCTCGTAAAAATAGGTTTATGTTCAGCCATTGGCAACTTCAGTAATCAAAAACTGAACACCTTCTATAACAACTAATTTCAACATAAGCAAGAAAATATAAACACGTAAGACGGTTTTAAAAGACAAAGGTTAATTTCTTGGATGACACACCGGCAGGACCACTACTTTGGCTCCCTTTTTCGCTGCCTCTTGAATAAGTTTTTTTGCCTTGATATGATTCAACTCCTTTGTCCTCTCCACCAACATCTGTACCAGGGCAAGCTTGAAACCTAGAATCAAGGTATACTATTATTATTATTATTATTATTATTATTATTATTATTATTATTATTATTATTATTATTATTATTATTATTGTTGTTGTTGTTGTTGTTGTTAAAAATGAAAAATTGGGAATGGTCAAGCTTGAAACCTAGAATCAAGGTATACTATTATTATTATTATTTTTATTATCATTATTATTATTATTATTATTATTATTATTATTATTATTATTATTGTTGTTGTTGTTGTTGTTGTTGTTGTTGTTAAAAATGAAAAATTGGGAATGGTCACATGAAAGCTTACATGAGAACTGATTTACCGTTTAATGTTGTGAGCAAATGACCATCGAAGGACCAATCAAAGTTTCGAGATGACCATCGAAGGACCAATCAAAGTTTCGAGACTATCTTATGAATAGATACTGTAGCATTTTTTAAACAATCATAATTATCAATATTAGAAATCTCACTGAGTACAACACTAATCTGATATTTGTTAGCACAACACAAATTACGGCACAAAGCTACATTAGATGCATTGAAGAGCTTTCTGACAGATGACATGACGAGTTTAACATCAAAGCAGTAATGTCAGCATCAAGATAATAGGAGTAATTGTGTATATGTTGGAATGAGATAAAAGTGTGTGCAAACAAGAATAACTGTTGATCTTGTTTTATATTACGTTTATTTCTTTTGCTTTGTGAACCAAAAAATAGAAGCTAAAATGCTTTAAAATGATGAATAAATCGCTATGAGCACCATTTATTCTGAAAACATGATGGTCAAAACAGTATGACATGAGAAACGGTAAATTATCTATTTATGGGAGTAAATAAATAAGTATATTGTGGGATAAATGTACAGATCGTTTAAAAGATCTCGCAAATTCTCCAAGGTCAGTTTACAACCATTCGATAAAACATATATGTAATGTATGGAGAATAAAGTTATATTTAAAACAACACAAGGAGATTCTACATGCGAAGTACCGGGTTTAGACTCGTCCATATGAATTCTAAAGTTTGGCATACGTAAAAAAAATCATTAATTCTTTTACAATAATTACATAATTACATTTTTTATATAAAAACAGGCTGCAAAATGATGAAACAAAATGCTTTTTGTTCCGTCTTTTTGCGGACTTGTTCCTAACACATAGATGATTTATAGTTTAACCAATTATCTGGACGTTTCATACATTTTCAAATGTTTTATCTAACGTCTTGACGACCGACAAAAAGGAACATTGAACAATTTTCGCTAAGATTAATGAATGTCCAGTTGCTGAATAAATCATAATAAATGGTGTAAACAAATTAAAATAAAAAGCCAGAATGAAGTATATTGAATTGAAAGAATGCTTAAGTGAATAGACTACTTACAAATCAGATATACGTGCGAATGAATATTTAGCTAGAAAAAGTTTATCTGAGCAATTTGGATGAAAATTCGGGTAGACGTAGGTATACATGAACGCACATAAATTATATCAATTTACGGAATTCCCTTTGGACTGTCTTTATCTTTTCAAAATATTCTTGAGTTGAAAATTGTAAAGAAAAATATGGCACAAAAAATGTTTAAAGGAAATATTTTAAAAGAAAAAAAATGACGAGATAATGTGTGATCAGAGAAAGTCAACTGAAAAGTTTTAAAGATTTTCTTGAAACGGACAACATTTCTTTATTTCAACTCTCTCAGACAAACGCACACGTGTAGTGGAAAGACGGAAAACAACAAAACTAAAACATTTTAACTAAGTAATAAACAAATGCTAAGTGACTGATGCAAAACGATTCATCTCAGGTCTAAATACATGATTCTGTTTAAAACAATCAAGAAAAAAATATCGCCAATATGAAAAAAATATCGGATTAGTTAATGATATATACATTTGTATTGCTTAAATTTCAAATTGGAAAAACAGTATTGAAATAGGCTTCTTGTATATCTTCACTGTGCAAACCTTGAAAATTAGGAAAGTATTTTAGCGGATTCCGTCCTTTGGAAACTAGAGGAACTGAAGGGATACTCTTAATACGCCCAAAGATGTTGTAGACATCAACATGAAAAGACCTTGAAGAACAATAGAATAAACGGTAAAGAGTATGTACTCATGGTATTGACGGGGAATAATCAGTATAGCAGTTGGAGCAGATTGAACATGTTATATCAACAAATAAACAATGTGCATGAAGCATTCCCCTCCATCGGAGTCGACACTTCCTTCAGAGAAAACCGAATACGAATGCTTCAATAGAAAAAGTAATGGTGATTAAATATTTCAGTTTTTGTAAAATAATCATTATTATACTAAACGTAAAAAGAAAACAAACACGACTCCTTTGGGAACAAAGGAGTTCAACTATAAGTCAGAGATTGCAAATGCTACAAGATACAAAGGAAACGGAAAAACAAAAGTTTAACAAATTAGAATTGGTATTCCCGTCGAGTAAACGAGATATAAATCAACAAATTGAACGTGGAAATAATGGAAAAAAGGAGATGGTTTTATTTTATCAAGAAAATCCAATTTAATAGTGTCTATTTGAATTGTTCCAGAGACACAGTAGTTTATCCATAATTTAAATAATGTACAACATACAAATAATGAACATATTTGAGACGATATGTCAAAAACGGACGAATTATTGTATGTCATGTTTTGAATAATAACGCGTCGTGCTCCTTATAATTACCAATTCGGTTTAATGCAACCGTAATATATTTATTCAGCTAATGCGGATTGAAAACTACGAAGTCAGCTCGAAATTATAGTTCCACGGCCATTAATGCGATAATAATAAAATTGAAGACTATTTTAATACCAAGTTTATTCGAATGCTTGTGAAGAGTTTTACATTTTTCAGTTTATTTAATTATTTATCTTGCAACCTTTCTCTGGCATCATATTTCCTTTACAAATTTTTGATGACCGTGTGTGTATTTACATGACTGTCGTTAAAAATCAAATTTTAATTTTAATTATTATTGTTAGCACATACTTAACCGCTCCATGATAATGCAAAATATCGTAGCTCCCCGTTTTAAAGATAGTGAGTTCGGGTTGGGCCAACTTCGAAGTTTAATTTCCCGTGATCATTCATGCATGTACGATACATCTCTGTATTTAGAAACTAATGGCATGCTTGCCATCAGATCAGAATCTCTCGGAGATGCTGGCCTTAATCGTAACCAGGCCACGCAAAAACCTTTCCTCTACTAGAAACAATCTCAACACGGATCAAGTTACGCCTTAAAGCATATTTTGATTACCAGAACTATATGACTACAGAGGCGAACGCGGTGATGGCTCAGATATCACTAAATGATAAAACCAGGTGCAAAATTAACTTTTGTATATGTTATATGTGATGAAATCTTTCAGTCTTTTTAAGATAATCAGTATAATATGCTAAAAGTAATGTGCTTTGTCAGATTTATCATTAGTGCAATCATCGGAAGAAATTGAAACACCGTTAATATTTAAATAAAGGAATGTGATTTATGTTAAAATAAATTTTCCCAATCTGTTAACTAAACGTTATAGCGAACCAGCGCACGCAATCTCTCTCTCTCTCTCTCTCTCTCTCTCTCTCTCTCTCTCTCTCTCTCTCTCTCTCTCTCTCTCTCTCTCTCTCTCTCTCTCTCTCTCTCTCTCTCTCTCTCTCATTAGAAAGGAAAGATTTATTTAATAATTTGTAAATGGGAGGGTTTTGTTTTATTTCCTCTGGGCAATATGGTTACAAAATTATTCTAAGCCATAATTGTTTTGGTGGTTACATTATACCCTTTAAGCCTCAGAAAGTATGTACATATTTCTGTATGGTTCAGTTAAATTATACAAACCATTAGAAAGTGAATACATATTAATATGCGGTCTAAATTCTCTCTTGGCAGATATATTTACCTCTTATACGAGACAAAATATCTCATAAAATATTGCCTATTTTTATCTGTGCCTATACAATAATAATGCATTCATCTTATAATATTTAGTATCATTTCTTTTTTAACGCTTATATGGTTACAGAGTTCGCTTCGAATGCGGGAGGTCATGGGTTCGAAACCCGGCTGAGTCAAACCAAAAACTTATAAAAATGGTACTAACAGCTGCCTCGCTAGGCACTAAGCATTAAAAGGTTAGTGTTAGTACTGGTCGTTGGAACGATATCATGCTACATGTCTGAGGCATAATGCCACAGTGCAATACATCACTATAAACTGCCACACTGCTGACAGGGTAGGGATATGACTGAAAAAGTTTTAAGAGCCAAGCGAGTACTTGCTTACAATTCTGACATGTTTCTTTAAAATAGAGACCTAAAAGAAAATTAATGCAAATATTTTTCTAGTACCTACCACTGTCATTATTTTTAGAGCTTGGGATTAATTGAACTGCCTCAAAGTCGACAGAAACACTAGGAGATTTGTTGCATGAACGTACATACACCTCAAGATTAAGGTGAGCAATCGCTCATAGCAGAGATAAAATACGACGGTTGACTCAGTTCCAGAAATTTCCTTTAATTTCCAACCATTTTGATTTGCACAAAAATATATTATAATGTATTAAAATATATGATACTTTCATGAATTATTGCTTAATTTGAAATAATAGAAAAAGAGTCACTAAAGTATAATCTATTTGTCTGTACAAGATTTATTACAGTTTAAAGCTGGGAACTGTGGTAACTACAAGGACTAACATACTAAATCAACAATCCTCAGGTGATAGCGATAATACTCCGGAATTTATACCCAGTTATAAAGAATAGGATAATGACATTTTCAGTAAACGTTGTATTATTATTATTATTATTATTATTATTATTAGTAGTAGTAGTAGTAGTAGTAGTAGTAGTAGTAGTAGTAGTAGTAGTAGTAGTAGTAGTAGTATTGTTGTTGTTGTTTTGTTGTTATTATTATTATTATTATCATTATCATCATCATCATCATTATTATTATTATTATTATTATTATTATTATTATTATTATTATTATTATTATTATTATTATTATTATTCGAGAAATATGAATCCGTGAATTAATCGTCTCCCGATATCCGCATTGGTGAGTTGCAATTCGTAGACCCAAAATATTTATAAATCATCTTTATGTGTGTGTGTGTGTGTGTGTGTATGTGTGTGTGTGTGTGAGAGAGAGAGAGAGAGAGACCTAAAAAGCGAGAGGAATATGAGTTCATCTTTAGTCTTGTGCATTTGTGCGTACGAGTATGTGTGTGATGAGTGAAGAGGCACGTAGAACTTCAAAGTGAGAGTGAAATAACGATTAAAATTAGTGGATATTTTATCTTTGTGTTCGAATGTCCGTGTGTGTTTGTATATGCCTTAACACATCAACATTGTGACGCTTTATTCTGTGTAATGTGTACACAACGCTGAGATGAATAAAACAAATAGGCGTGTATTCCGTCCTTTACACAGTGCTTATCGCAAAATCTTAGAAAATTTTGAAATGCACAATGTCATATCATTTTAATATTAGAATGTCAACATGAGATTTTCATCCTAATGTTAGTAATATATACACAAGTTTATCACTGAGACCTCTCAAACTTGATCTGATTCACATAATATGACCTCTCAAAGAGGGTGTGTAAACAAATCACGATAGGACCTCTCAAAGCTGACCTGTAAAGATATCACTGGAATGGATTTCTTGGCGTCCATGGGTACGTATGTCATCCAATAAATTATGATGTTCCTGCATCAGCGAAATATATTTTATGCAATTGTGCAAACAGAATGAAGTACCAGTGCTCTTGAGATATCTTCTTTGACAAATAGCAGGTTTAATTTCACTTAATGACGCATTAAAAACTTATGATGAGTTCTGTTTTTCACTTTTAAAAGATATTGTTATTGACCAAGTGAATCTTACGTCTTATAAATCAAGCGGTTTTTTTTTCCCCTAATAGTTACCAAAATTTTACAATAATGTCTACAAAATCAATATTCTATGCTATTTGGGGTACCAAATGCCGTTTAGAAATATAAGTTGCATTTTGGACACCGTGAGTTGATATTATAATATTGCAGATAGTGTTTAGAATCTGTTCATAAATGTTTTAGAACCAGTGTTGCCTCAAACAAAGTCGACCGAAACTCTGGTATTATAAAAGGACCATCTGCGCACAATGATAAAGGTTCGTGCGTCTCATGTACACATTAAACAAAATATGTACATAAATAGGACCTCTTTGTAATGACCTCATATAGACTGTACTCAAGACTACTTACACGGTGATTTAACTATAACTCGTTTACAGGTCTACATTTTACTTTTGATGTTCAGTGACTAGATAGGATTTGTTTTGAGGAAATTTATATAACGTGATCTACACACAAAATCTCGATTGCTTGGTCGACTTGAAATCTCCACGGAATAGATCGGAGGTCTCATGGACTTTGCCTCCCAGCGCAATCCTAACCGCTATAACGAATGCATCACTTGGACGGCCATGATTTGATTTCCTGCGTGTTATCTGGCGCTCTGGCGTCTCTTGTATAGTCCTAATTCCTGAGAACAGTAGTGCCTATTCCTGTGATTTAAGACTTCGAATGTAGTTATCACCAAATAGTCAATCTGGCGAGTCAAACGTTGTAGGTAATATTTCAGAAGAATACATTAAATGATTATGTACAATGGAATGTAAATGATATTTATTTGACGTAACTAACACAATATTTCGATCATAAATGAAAATCATGCAATATAAATATAATATTTATTAAATATAAATACGAAATATTGAATATACTAGACTTTTATTGCATTTAATTACATTTAATGGGAATTTGACAACTTTGACACTCCGTTCACATCAGCTGTGTGATAAATAGAGGTTTGAACCGGGGTTATTGATCTTGCTTGCAAATTGTATCCCCTTGACTTTGCTCATACTGGTAAAAACGCCATGTTCTATGCAACCCATGGATTATAATCAATGAAGGTGAACGTGACCAAACATTCGGACAGTCATAGAGCACTAGATTAGAAACCACAAAACATCTATTATTATAATATTATGGTACACGTCTTTGAAATTGTGACGTGGTAAATACAAGTCTAATAAAGAGTGTAAACGGTATAAATCAGCAAAGACTGTACACGGTGAAAGATACAACCAGTTTCATCAGAGTAGTTGTCAAGGGAACAGACCGATCGATAATTTAGCCTTACATAAAAGCTCTTTGCTGTGTTGAACCAGCTAGACGGTTTCTGTATGGAAATTTGTTCCGTTAACATAACAGATTATCAATGCCTGCTGAACGCAAAGAAAACTAAGCTACTTTCTTGTTTTAATTCAGGCGGAAATATTTGACATAACTAAATTATTATTTTAAGACTGCGATGACTAGAATGCATTTCTGGTTAGAGTTCGCTCAGAAACCGATATATCACTACCTTTATCTCCAAAGAGTGGACTTAGTCTATGAGAGGCTTTGCCTCCCAGCGCAATCCTAACCGTCATACCGTCTCTGGTGATTCATCCATCAAGCGATCCATTCTCATAGGGTTGGATTATTCGCATTCAAATCATGGACGAGATCTATGTCGGCGAGTTGTCGCAGACAGTTATCATCTGATGTTTTATTTACATTATAGTAAGAAAATCACGAGAATAATTGCAGGGACTGTTGGACGCTTGTCACATGCGACTAAGGAAGTCAATGAAGACTTGGGGAAAAATTGCAAAGATTACATTCTCATCAATGACAAGACAAACAAATTCTTTCAAACAGACTACCTGTTAGCTGTCATTGATTTGTATTCAACATGTTAAGCCATACAATGCTGCTTCATCCGATCAGATGTAGACTCAACCCAGACAGATAGTTTGATCAATACTCCTTTGCATTTTTTAATTATTTCCTTTATCTTAACCCTGATAGGGAAATAGTTTTGCAATACATGATCCCGCTGGTCTAAATTGTTGGCGAAAAAAAATGAGAACTGCATTCTACTTTTAAATTGAATTTATTTTAATTTGGCTTGGTAGTCTGCCTTTTCCACATCTGCTGAAAGGGTTATTGACCGAAATACTGTTTTTTTTTTTCTCTTCAAAATGTATATCGGACTCGTATTTATCACCATTATCGTATTCATAATCACCCATGGGTTATCTCTATTAACACGCTTCCCAGCTCAAATAATCTGATTAACGTCATAACTTGAAAACGTATTGTTATCATCACTATTATCAACCGAACGAAATCCTCAACTGAAGATGAACAACACTGGGATTCAACCGTTTTGGATATTTCTAGGTAGGCAGTATTTTAAACATGCATTTGTAAAACGTCAGTTCAAATTACGACATACCACTTGTTCCAGGGGCACAATGTGGAAATAAAGCTTTCTTTAACATCCATTTATATCGTCACTAGCAATGTAAATGGCGAGTTATAGGCAAAATTTCATCAACGCTGTAGTTTCGTCTCGTCTCTCAACTGAATAAAGACATACAGAATCTTATAATCACAATGTCGGAGAAAATAAATAATCTTCCTCTCGATTTCATGTAGACATGACCCGATGTAACGGCATTTAAGTTTGCTAGACCTTCTAGTAAGCGGCTACCCTATGCCGACGCTGCATGGTGTCAATGAATTCCAACTTTTCGATGGTCAATGGGCTCTGACCCTACACCCCAACATAAATGTCCAAATATCACAATTGGGGAAGTAAGGGTCAGGTAAATTCCTACCGCTTTATGCCGAACAAGCTGTGGCAATAAAATAATTGCTACATATTTTGCGGGGAATGGTGGGGGTCAATATTACTAACCAAGTCATTTGATATATTGTATATAGCCAGTAAGTGGTGTCACATTTATATTGTTTCAACTAACGAAAATGAGCGCATGTATTTGCAACAGCTGTCTCACACGAATTCTAAATTAAAAGAATAATAAGTCCAAAAGGCAAACGACTAATACGATGTTTGATGACTGTTGACAATTACAATATTTTGCATATGGTAAGTATCGTTTAGATCGATTTTCCACCACTTGTGTCGATATATGTATCGTTACAGCAAAAGTATCGATGCTTTGATATGTCGATGAGTCATTTCACCCCAACTTTGTAACACCCTGGCTGGACAAAATAGCGACCAAAACACCAAAAAGAGTAATAGAAAAATGTATGGATCAACTGAATATACTGAGAACTTATTGTCTCTAGACAAGCCTCTAGTAAGCTGTTTGATTTTGTATAATCAAATTCTTACAATGGCTCAAGCTTGAGAAGTTACCCAAGTCAATGAAGTTATGAAACATTTCATAGAATAAACGCAAACGATAAAACAAGGTCCTAGGTCGCCAGCACCTCCACCAACCAATGAAAAACCATCAGAGGCGACAGTTACACCCAAACCTGAATATATACAAGAATATGTGGATCAAGCATTTGCAGAGCAACGATAGCAAGAACTTTATACGATTCAGAAAAACGTGTTTATGAAATAGAATAAATACTAAGACAGCAACAAACATTCGCACCACAATATGTACCTAAACCTCGCATAAAAGAAGAAACACGTGCAACTATACGTCATTCAAAACACCAGAAGAAGAAGAAATCAAATATGAAACTAATTGAGAGCTACCAATCGATGAAGTGGGTCGAGCAACAACCTTGGCCTACATTTCGCACAAAGGAAGGTCGATCCGAAGAGCAAGTATAAAGGTGGGCAAAACATCAACCATAAACAGAAAAAGGTCTTTTGGTCTGTATGAGCCCAACGATCTTGCTGGAATCACATTCAAGGAATATTAATCAGCTAGACACAGGAACAAACTAACCTTGAAACATTGGCAAATGGATGAAGTAAAACAGCGTTGATAGACCTAAACGTTACATCTTAAAAGTGCGCGGGTCCGCATCATACCTGTTTATAATAACCGAAAGTAAAAGTACGCGGGGTCGAATGGTAGTGTTGATTAAAGAAAATAAGCGACATTTCGGTTTGTATCATCAATATCTAACAACAAATTCGGAGAGGTTGTTCGACCTAAATTTGTCACATGTTACCATGCCTTCGTATATCATTAGCAGTAGTGACCGAAGAAAAAAAATTCAGTTTGAAATATTCAACGTCTATCTCAACCGTCTGTGTAATTTATGTTTAAGATTTGTCCTTAAATATACGTGATGGAATTTGAACGTAATGATAATTTTGCATAATTTGCGGATGGAGTGTTGGATCAGCTGACATTGGATGTTAAGATGGAGATTAATTTTGTTCCACTTGCCGACGAGCATCTGCTTCTGATTGGTATTAACAAGCCCTCGTATACATTCAGATATGAAATAAGCAAGAAGATTGAAATCGTCAGCTTGAACCATGATATGCGACATTCCGACTTCGAGGCTAATTGGAGTCGTATAATTTGCATGTGAAAACGACAGGTAAAATTTTAAGTCACATTCAAGTGCGAAATTATCCAAAGACTGTTTCTGCAAAGGTGAAGCAAATTCACAGGTGAATCATCTCGGTTACATTCCCAGTGGGTTATATTAAACCAACATTAACTCAACTAAGAAGAGAAATATCACGAGGCAGGACTTGTTACCGCAACACTTCTTGGATGAAAATAATAATCCAAAATGATGAAAAATTACTATTCTCAAACAACTGTATTCAATCCACGTGGTAATCATCTTTAGCAGTAGATAGGTAATTATGTATTCGACCCACATGGCAATCGCCTCTCCTACCCGCTACTGGTTACAGAGGAAGCAAGTACTGAGGGGCATTTAGGTTGTTGAATTCTCCGCAGCAGATAATGTTGCCTAAGATTTTTGCCAGACACTCTCTTTACATTGAAGTTTAATATTGCTGTGAGCGATTCATGGACAGGTTTTACTATAAGAAGTTCACAAAAAAATATGAAAAAATTTGTTTCGATCTTAGTGTGAAACAATTTTTAGATATGTCCATAAATGGTGGAACTAAGTTTGTAACAACACACACACACACACACACACACATGTATGTATGTATGTATGTATGTATGTATGTATGTATGTATGTATGTATGTATGTATGTGTATATATATATATATATATATATATATATATATATATATATATATATATATATAGATAGATAGATAGATAGATAGATAGATAGATAGATAGATATGGTGGAGCTTGTTCTTAGATACACATATGAATGATGTAGCTACCTGTGTAACAAGTACCTAGATATACACATAACGGTGGAGATAAGTGTGTAACAAGTACCTAGATATACACATAACGGTGGAGAAAAGTGTGTAACAAATACCTAGATATAAACAAAAGGGTGGAGATAAGTGTGTAACAAGTACCTAGATATACACATAACGGTGGAGATAAGTGTGTAACAAGTACCTAGATATACACATAACGGTGGAGATAAGTGTGTAACAAATATCTAGATATACACATAACGGTGGAGATAAGTGTGTAACAAGTACCTAGATATACACATAACGGTCGAGTTAAGGGTGTTACAAGTACCTAGATATACTCACAACGGTGGAGTTAAGTGTGTTTTAAGTACCTAGATATACACATAGCGGTGGAGATATGTGTGTAACAAGTACTTAGATACGCACATAACGGTGGAGTTAAGTGTTACAAGTCACTTGATATACACATAACGGTGGAGAAAAGTGTGTAACAAATACCTAGATATACACATAAGGGTGGAGATAAGTGTGTAACAAGTACCTAGATATACACATAACGGTGGAGATAAGTGTGTAACAAGTACCTAGATATACACATAACGGTGGAGATAAGTGTGTAACAAATACCTAGATATACACATAACGGTGGAGATAAGTGTGTAACAAGTACCTAGATATACACATAACGGTCGAGTTAAGGGTGTTACAAGTACCTAGATATACTCACAACGGTGGAGTTAAGTGTGTTTTAAGTACCTAGATATGCACATAGCGGTGGAGATATGAGTGTAACAAGTACTTAGATACGCACATAACGGTGGAGTTAAGTGTTACAAGTAACTTGATATACACATAACGGTGGACCTTAGTAAGTAACAAGTACCTAGATATAAACATAACAATGGAGCTAAGTGTGTAACAAGTACCTAGATGTACACATAAACGGTGGAGTTAAGTGTGTAACAATAGTTAGATATACACATGAATAATGTAGTTAAGTCTGTAACAATAGTTAAGATATATACATGGTGTAACTTAGTGTGAAACAAGTTCTTAATATACTAATGAATGTTACAGATAAGTGTGTAACAATTACTCGATATATATATGGTGAAGGTAAGTGTGTAGCGCGAGTTAGATATATACATGAATGGTGGAGCAAAGTGTGTGTAAGTGTGTAGATATATACATATATTGTGGAGCTAAGTGTGTAACAATAAATATAAACATAAATGGTGGAAGAAAGTATGTAACAATAATTAGATATTCACATATATATTGGAGCTTAGTCTGACATAATACTTAGGTATACACGTGACCGCTGCATACTCACTGTGGTTTAAAATTCGGAATGCCGAAACACTCCGTCTCTTCTTATGCGGACTACATACATGATATACTGTATACAGAGATAGATATTCCTCATATATTGTGAAACGCGGGTGTAAAAGAAAGACCGATACATTTTTTCATTGCCCGGTGGTCTGGTGACGAGGTCAAGATAACATAAATATCCATTTCAATTGATGCATACCTAGGAGTTGCCTTTTAGAATATTTTGCAATATTTATACACACTTCTATCCATTCCCCGATTATGAGACAAAAAACTAAACATGCTCATTTTTATTTATGTGCTTATTTTGATACTTTCTTCGGGCTTTCTAATAAATCTTTGTAGCAGTTTTGCACATATTTTGTTTTCTTCCGAGCACTTGTTATACGAATTTTGACTTTTGTATTCAAAATAGTGAGGTACGATTTATATGTGACAAAAACCTCTCTCTCTCTCTCTCTCTTAAGCGGGGAAGGGCATACACTGTATGGAGAAAAAAAAAGATCCTGGCCACCAAACAGCTAAAGCAAAATACTTTTGCAGTTATTTTCTTGGATGGAATGAAAATCCCAGGCATCTCCTTACAGCTTTTTTTAGACATTAAATGGCTGATCCCGTAAGCAAATAAAAATTAAATCACAAGAGAAAGAGATCGGATAATGGTTGATACAGTAACGACGTGGATTCTATAGACTTGCAGTTAGCCTACAATACATATAAAGTAAGGTTTCAAGCGTGCACTTATTTCTTTGTAGCTAGTGTAATTAAACTTATATCCAGGAAACGTTTACAATTATGGAGCTTCAGTGGGCATACACCACCACAACCACCCACCCCCACCCTGCCACCGCAAACCCACCCCCATTGCAGGCCTCTACCAGTGTCCTGTCCCAGAGATCCCTTGCCGATTTGTTCACTTTGTCCCTAACGATATTCGTATATACGCAATTGCACCTACACTAAAGCTAAATCAAACCGTTTTGCTCAAATTACCCGGGCTTAGGCTTACATGCAAACGCGAAGAAATGAGAAACGGTTTTAATTAACGTTGTTATATTGTTAACTAACTGTAGACTGTGAACTCTTAAAAATTAATATCAATAACTAGAGATGGGGGTGTGGTAATATACGGTATTAACATTAAGTTGCTACAAAAGATCTTACAGTTACGGGTCACCTGTGGTCAGATCCAGGCTCTCAGTCAGTTGTAACCGAGCGATTAAAGTATTTTTGACCAAACCATGTTATGTATTATTTAACAAAAAATAACAGGGGGGAGAGAGGTTAGGAGGAAGGGAATATAATTTAAATTCATCATCACAAGTCAATAATTCGTGCATAGACAGAAAACTCAAGGTACTCATATACAATACAATACGGGGAGAGAGAGAGAGAGAGAGAGAGAGAGAGAGAGAGAGAGAGAGAGAGAGAGAGAGAGAGAGAGAGAGAGAGACTTACGTGACGCCATCTTCTCTGTTTAGTAGTGACTGCTGTAGTGAAAATTTCATGTGATTTGTCTATGTTAGCCTAAACAAGTGATTCATTCACAGCAGTGTGTTTCATTGGGTTATGGATTCGATAGCTCACATGAGCTGGCGATAAACAGCTGAAGCGGAATGTTTGCTGAAGTTTGTTTATTCGCTCTCGTTCTTTACTATCGGTTATGAAACCACAAGAATAATAAGGTCAATCTACGATGATTTGTTACGTATATCTATTTTTATAAAATGCGTTCGTGACTCACAGTGACTCTATACAAGTAAACAGTAGTACAACAATTTGTACCAATACACATTTTAGTGAAAATGTGTCTTAGGGTAAATGGCGCTCGGATCGATGATGACCCAAAGTGTATTTGGCGCCCCACGATCTCTGGCGCCCGTGATTTTGCCGCCCCAAGACATCAGGGTCCGGGGCAACCGCAAAGTCCGGAGGCCCCCCCCTCCTGTTAGTACACTACTGGGTACAGGTATAGATGTTTCTTACTTTGACTTCTACCCACTACATATTCATAACAGATCAAAACCTGATAATTAATTACCCTTTCGCGCTTTTTTTCTTCCTCTATTTTGGTCTGGAGCATTTACGCCTCCATTTTCTTCATACGAATCCATAAGTGGCCCTTGCTAATTGTAACAATAAATCTACATAAAATCAGCATAATCTGAAACTTACGGAAGTACTCTCTCTCTCTCTCTCTCTCTCTCTCTCTCTCTCTCTCTCTCTCTCTCTCTCTCTCTCTCTCTCTCTCTCTCTCTCTCTCTCATTGTTCTGCTTAAAATTAACAAACACTAATTGCTATTGAGCTTTCAGATACATACATACATACATTACATACATGCATGCATGCATGCATGCATGCATGCATGCATACATACATACATACATACATACATACATACATACATACATACATACATACATACATACATACATACATACATACATACATACATACATACATACATACATACATACATACACACACATACAAACATACATTCATACATACATACATACATACATACATACATACATACATACATACATACATACATACATACATACATACATACATACATACATACATACATACATACATACATACATACATACATACATACATACATACATCATACATACATACTTTTTTGTAGTGATAAAATCTGTTAGCAATAATTTCATTTTATCATTACTAACTTTTTGTATGAAAACCTGATAAACCGATAAGAGAAATATATTTCGGATTACATCAGTGTGATGTGTCGAATTTTGAAAACTCTTAGAAGCTTTGTTTAAAGGAATTGTATCAAAGTCAACTTAATTAAAGTAGAAAGGGCTAGAGATAGTTAGATGATTATTTTCATTTCATCTCTGAATGTCAAAAGGGAATTCGTTTTAGCCGACGTAACATGACCGAGTCAGATGCTATGGTACAAGAGAATGACATAAGACCCTTCCCCAAAATCGACCGGTTAAAGGCAAGAGATGGCTATAGATGATTGTTCAAAGTAATGTTAACTACGGCATGATTAGTTGTTTAGTTGTCTTGTCAATCCAAAAATTCTACGGAATAGGTTTAGGAAACAGTCTATTCCGATTGGTTAATATGGATTTTTGGGCGTTACTCTGTAAGAAATTAAAGGTTTTACTTTAGGAAAATTCTTTAGTCTTTAATCTTTCGCGAGGAAAGTTAAACTATTCCGGGAGGAACGTGTAAGACGTTATCTCGTGATTTGGCAGTAAAGCGGGAGTTTGTCTCAGCGAGTTGGCAAACTCTACATTTTGAATTCGTAAAAAGTACGTTTTCATTTTAGAGTAACGGGCCAGATAGTTGTTTCAGTTAGGAGACGGACTATACGTGAGATTCGTGGAAACGAATAAAGAAACGGCAAAAGGTACGCAATCTTAGTTTCCCGAATTTAATATGTTATTTCATTTGTTGATCTATTTCAAATGTATTCTGGATATGATGTATGTATGTATGGTTTCATTTTGCAGGATTTTAGTGAAATGCTAGTCATGACATTTTATTCTTTGATTTTCTAATTATCAATTCATTTGGAGAATTGGCAAGAGTGAATATAATTAAAATTTCATTAGATTAGTTGAAAAGATTGCATGTAATTGAATCTTGAATACATAGGAGTGATTAGGAATTTAAATGAATTAAGCTTAAGGAATGATGGGTAATGTTTCATAGTTTATGGATTAACTCTGTTTAGAATGAGTATGACCTAACATTACATGTATACCATATACTAGTTTGTAATATTTAATTGATCACTTAAGTGTATATCTATATGCTAGTTTGTAATATTCAATTGGTCGAGTAAACTATTTTAGAATAGTTATATCTAGAGGTCTAAGCCATATGTAACTTAACAGAGTAAGAAGTCAAGGGGGGTACATACGGGTTCATACGGCTGAGTTGAATTTAATTGATCATCCCTAGCGTGATCCGAATTAAGGTCAGGACAAGTATTGACCGTTTATGTAAACATAACAGTTAGGGAGCAATGAGTTACTGCGACAGAATCTATGCCTTTTGTTTCTGAGCCGAATTAATGTAAAAATACTGATATACCTGAGAATGTGACCTATTGTCTATTGCGAGACATTTTATTTATTGAAGGAAACAGCTTTCCTGGATTCACATGAGAAATCCCTGAACAATCACAGGACCAGAACAAGTTCTACGCAGAAATCTAAGTCCAGAGACGATTGTTAAGTCAGAGTACGACGGACAAGAGTCCAAGACGAAACAGCTAGACAAAGATCGGCAGAGCAGGGACGAACGGAAGTCTCGATGTCCGCATAAAATAGGTGATGGAGTCTCTCATCGTTGCACTCAAAGGTCACATCTTATTGGCAATGAAGATAGTAATTTAACGTTGAAAGTAATTTTACATTTTAAAGAAATTTGTAGTCTTTTTATTTGAGTACATGTTAGTACCATTTTCCTTCTTTTGTAACCAAGTCATTGATTTCTTTTCATTTTAAATTCTGTTGATAAACTGATTAAATTTTATATTTGTTCATGGAAAGAGGGCTCGTTTTGTTATTTCTTCAATATACTTGTTCAGTGATCTGCATTCTTCTTTCTATCTATCCACACTGGGTAAATTACACCGCGGAGGTCATTCCCTAGCAACGAACCGTAGTGAAAGAGGTTGGTGTGGTTTGCACGCCGCCAATTTGTCACAATCAGTTAAACTGAAACTTAGAATTATATCAATAGCATTTTTGATTATGTAAGCTATGTGACGTTAATTACGTTCCGCAGCTATCTCACATATTTTTTATCCAACGAGTTTGCAGTAATTGTGGATTTTTGTCATATTTAATGTGATTTAATGAGCCATTCCATCTCTGGAACCATCTCAAGAAAGTGTGATTAATATCTATATCTCAATTAAAACTAAAACACAGATATTTGTGGGTGAACAATATAGACAATATACACAAATGTTGATAAAAATGACTAACATCTATCAAGTAATAATTTAATATGTGTATCTTTTCTCGTTATTCGGAGTGCAAGACGTATATACTTTTAAAAATTTCCCCATAATCGGTTAATAATTTTTACTTTAACAGAGCACTTGTGGCTAATTTTAAAAGCGATGCATGTTGTATATCTGATCACTAGTCCATGCTTTAAGCAGAGCACTTGTGGCTAAAGTGGTGCATGATGTATATCTGAGCTTTAGTCCAGGCTCTAAACAGAGCACATGTGGCTAAAGTGGTGCATGATGTATATCTGAGCACTAGTCCATGCTCTAAACAGAGCACTTGTGGCTAAAGTGGTGCATGATGTATATCTGAACTGCAGTGAAGTATTAAATTTACTTCCCACCAAGAAAAGCATTTGAAATTAAGATAATAAAAAAAAGATATCGTTGAGGTCGTATCTGATGTAAATTTGGTTTTATTTTGTCAACATGAAATGATACCGAGTAAGTTGAAGAGTTACTGGGACTCGGCAAGTGCGCTAACGACATCGTATTATTTAGTTATGGGTCACTGAGAAACCATGTAGCTCATAATCCGCCATCCATAGAGAATGACGGGGTGGGGCATCAATAAGTTTATGTAATTTTTCCGATGGCTTAGGATGAAAAGGTCTACTCCAATTGTATCGTTGCATTGTAAATTTTTTCCCTGATTTGATTTCTGTAATACAAATATCAACTCTTTACCCAAATGTTGTTGTTGTTGTTCTAGGACTTAACGCCATTTTTCAGCTCACAATAGTCTATACATGGCGGCCATTATTAATTGTGGATGAAGAAACCGGGAAATCCACGGAAAGTACTACCGAACCACGAGAAGCTACAGGCAAGCTTTCTCACGCATCCACATTCGCCGAATCTTAGACTCGAACCCACGCAGACAGAGGTGAGATGGCAGTGATCCGTAACGGACAGCGCTTTAGACCACTCAGCCACTCGGGGCCCCCTTTCCCTAAATGAATATACACACACACACACACACACACACACACACACATATATATATATATATATATATATATATATATATATATATATATATATATATATATATATATATATATATATATATATATATATATATATATATATATATTGAGTTTATGTAGCAGATTTTAAGTTTATCGTTTGAAACATCGATCCTATAATATCTCGTAAACAAATATAGGAAATACAGAGAAAGGTCACACCTGCAATATGAGATATACGTCCCAACAACATTCTCAAGTCAGACGATGTGAGATTTTGGTTTTATGAGGACTCTGTTATTCTAGGAACGACCTCGCCAATCATTCTTATCTTACTTTCCAGTATGATAGGTAACTTGAGAACTGTTCCTTATTTCCAAGCCTACTCTCATTACCAAATTCTAAAACAGGGAACCAAAGTTCCATAATACATATACGGCATCACAGTGTTTAATGTGTCAAAAGATTAATTTAGCCAGATTGAAGATTCAATAATGGGTTAAAACTTTCCTTCCCAAGCAAAAATTTCATGTTCGTTTCTCCTTGCCTGACTAAACACAAGATTTTTAGAAAAGACAGCTGATATTCAAGATTTAAGTATTACAGGGATATTCCTGATACTCCTTAAAAGGTCTTATCTTATTTCATATAAGGTCTATCTTATTTCATATAAGGTCTTATCTTATAAGGTCTTATCTTATTTCATATCTAATGAAACTTTGAAGATTTTCCTAAATATTAAATTACATTTTATCCTTGAAAGAAAATCTGTAATATCAAGGAAAGAACGTGTCATTGTACCGACATAATACAATTCCTTAATCTGTGTTTGATACTGAGATTTGATGCCAATATTTCGTCAAAATCTTGACATTTCCAGCATCGCTTCCGATTGGCTGAGAATCCAACTCCTACTCAATTTCAAGCGTCGAAACCACAGACGACGAACAATTTAGCTTGGGTTCGGGTTTAGACGTAATCCTGAGTATTCTCTTTGATAACAGATGAAATCAGTTCCACTGAGGGGATGTCGATATAAAAAGCATCTACTTGCTCTAATCATAGTGTCGACTAAAAATAATAATTTACAGTAAATACAAGTCGAATAATTAAGAAAAGTTTATTTCATCAAAAGGGACTGTACAATGTCTTTTATATACAATAATTTAGTACACAACATCACGTTAAAAAATAGATTACAGTCCTCTTCCTCTTTTCTCCCAGCTCCATAACATAGGCGCTTCCTCTTCTGATTCCTCGGGTTGACAAAAAACAACAAACCCATCCATAGCGGCAGCCATGTTGTCTTGTTCCTCAAACTAGAAAATAAATAACTGTGAGTTACATTAGGGACAACAAAAGTTTTTCTTGCAATTTCATATTCATTTCCTTTGTTTCCCGTTGCGTAAACATAATCGCAAAGTTTGAATTCTCGTGACAGTGTTCGCACCAACTCGCCTAAATGAATAAAAATTCTGACTATAAACACTTCTAATTATAGACGAATGTGGGTTTACTATGCACTTGGGTTATTTCAAAAGGACAAAATCTCAAAATTTCTGAAGAAAATAAAAATGCCGATTTTCTTCCGAATTTACATATTCAAGGTGGAATAATGCCAAAAATGCTCTCCCCTTTTGTGGATAACTTTTTCATTTCGCCAAATTTTCAAAGTTGTCTGTATTTGACCATTATATATATATATATATATATATATATATATATATATATATATATATATATATATATATATATATATATATATATATATATATATATATATATATATAACTAGTTTCGCATATAATATATGCTTCTTCAGGCACAAAATGTTTTGAAATAAACGGATGACGTCTTTACAGGCTAAAATAACAATTACGTCATTACGTAACTTCATAAGAAATTACGTCATTAGGTAACGTCATAAAAACAATGCATAATCACAACAACTATATATATGACAGGATCTAAAAGATACACGAGTCTCTAATGAAACCTGAATCAGTAAAAAAATAAAATATAATAGAGACAAACAGTCATACATACAATTATAGTGTTATAAAAGATATACAATTTCACAATTGAAAAGAAAATTATACAATTTTATATAATACATTGGTATTAAGGCCATTAGGATACAAAGTATCTAATTTATGTATCCAGTAAGTCTCTTTTACAAGTCTGTTCATGTCTCCATGCACAATATCTATTGGCATGAAAGAAAAATAGAGTAGACAGTGATTATGGGTGTTAAAATGTGTAGAAATATTAGATGAAAACTGAGGATCTTTATAATTTTGAATATGAAAGCGATGACTATTCATTCTTTTAGAAACTTGTTGAAGTGTTTGTCCAACATATTGCATGTTACATTTTTGACAGGTTATCAAATAAATCACGTTATTTGATATTCAGTTAGTGTTAAAACGTATGGAAAATGTCTCTTTTGTGTTAGCGCTACTAAAAAAATCACTTTCTCTTATGTTTGCACATTGAGAGCATCGATGTCTATTACATTTAGATGACGAGAATTGTCCTTTTTTATTTTTTTTCTGTATGTTTAGTTCTAATTAAAAAGTCTTGCAAATTCTTGGGTCTCTTATAAGCAACAATAGGCTTATTGTTGTAAAGGGATTTTACGCTGTTTTTATTTGATAAGTTTAGGAGACTCCAATGTTTATTAATTATAAGACCTATATTAGGTAATGAAGGATTGTATTGTATTGTAAAAGGAACTATATTTTTCTCCATTGTACAATTTGCTGTATTTAGAGCCTCATTTTGAGAAAGATTACGGGTTTTGTTCAGCGCAGAATCAATGATATGTACTGGATAATTTCTGTTTTGGAAATATGTTTTTAAATCATTCAACGAATTTTGTAATTGACAATCATCTGAAATAATGCGTCGGTATCTTTTAGCCTGGCTATATGGTATACCGTTTTTACATGACATTGGATGGCATGAAGAATATTCTACATAACGGTGGATATTAGTTTCTTTGTCATGAATATTCGTAGAAATAGTGTTATCAATATGTTTAATTACATTTACATCTAAAAATGAAACATGCGTATTTGATGCAGTATAAGTAAATTTAATTGTCGGATGAAAATGATTTAGGCGATGAATGAATTTCTCCAGTTCTTCAGCTGAATGGTTCCAGATCATAAATATGTCATCTAAATATCTAAACCAGACTGATGGATTAAACTTTTCTTTGTTAAGGACATCTTTTTCTAATTTACCCATGAAAAGAGAAGCGTATGAAGGAGCCATAGGACTACCCATTGCTGTAACCATTACTTGGATGTAATTTTTATTATTAAATTGAAAATAATTATTTTCCAGGATAAGTTTTATTATTTTACAAATATCTTCACTAGACAGTGGGCTGTTATTATGATTGTTATCAAGAAAATATTTACAAAAACGGTATACCATATAGCCAGGCTAAAAGATACCGACGCATTATTTCAGATGATTGTCAATTACAAAATTCGTTGAATGATTTAAAAACATATTTCCAAAACAGAAGTTATCCAGTACATATCATTGATTCTGCGCTGAACAAAACCTGTAATCTTTCTCAAAATGAGGCTTTAAATACAGCAAATTGTACAATGGAGAAAAATATAGTTCCTTTTACAATACAATGCAATCCTTCATTACCTAATATAGGTCTTATAATTAATAAATATTGGAGTCTCCTAAACTTATCAAATAAAAACAGCGTAAAATCCCTTTACAACAATAAGCCTATTGTTGCTTATAAGAATTTGCAAGATTTTTTAATTAGAACTAAACATACAGAAAAAAAATAAAAAAGGACAATTCTAGTCATCTAAATGTAATAGACATCGATGCTCTCAATGTGCAAACATAAGAGAAAGTAATTTTTTAGTAGCGCTAACACAAAAGAGACATTTTCCCTACGTTTTAACACTAACTGCATATCAACTAACGTGATTTATTTGATAACCTGTCAAAAATGTAACATGCAATATGTTGGACAAACACTTCAACAAGTTTCTAGAAGAATAAATAGTCATCGCTTTCATATTCAAAATTATAAAGATCCTCAGTTTTCATCTAATATTTCTACACATTTTAACACCCATAATCACTGTCTACTCTATTTTTCTTTCATGCCAATAGATATTGTGCATGGAGACATGAACAGACTTATAAAAGAGACTTATTGGATACATAAATTAGATACTTTGTATCCTAATGGCCTTAATACCAATGTATTATATAAATTGTATAATTTTCTTTTCAATTGTGAAATTGTATATCTTTTATAACACTATAATTGTATGTATGACTGTTTGTCTCTATTATATTTTATTATTTTACTGAAACAGACAGATAGACAGACAGAGTGGCACATAAACAATCTGTGCGCACGCCACTATAAGTTCAAAGTTCATATATATATATATATATATATATATATATATATATATATATATATATATATATATATATATATATATATATATATATATATATATATATATATATATATATATATATGTAGCTAGAGACACATCGGTAGTCACAAGCACTATCTATAAATTCAAAGTTCATATATATATATATATATATATATATATATATATATATATATATATATATATATATATATATATATAAGATATTTACAATGCCACCTGTTTCTAATGATATACTTTATGTATACAACCAACATTGTGAAGGATAAAAAGACGAATGTAGTTTGGTAGTTGAAAATAAAGACAAAAAAAGTTTTTTGTCCAGGATATCCGACATTGTGTATAGACACGTCAGAAACACTTCTAGTGTTTCCCAGCTACAACTTGATTTTCCTCTTATCTAAGATAAGTAACAGCTGAAACGATATCGGTCAGAAACCATCTTTTTTTTCACAATCCTATATGTGTATGATTGTGTTTTCTTTGTGTAGAACAGTGGAGATTATCACATGATCGTTGTTTTGTGTCACATGATGTCTATATTATGTTTTGATTGATACAACAACACTTTGACGTATTTATACAATCGGTCAAGATTGTCTGTCATTCCACAATCTTTCTAGTATCAGTTGTTACTAATCATCGGCGTGTTAACCTCGTTTTCTATTTTACATCGTAACAACCAAACTGTATACCCTCTGTCCCTAAATGTGTTAAAATTTTTAACATATATTCTATATCGTGTTATACTATATTCGTACCATCTAGGAACCATTTCGCTTATGACCAATGCTCTTTTGCCTGGAATATGACAAAATTAATCGTTCATTGTGCATAGGTATTATGTTGGAAATGTTCACCGTCGGGATTAGAATTTAGGACCTACAAGGTATAGACTCGTGTCTGATAAAAATTCTACGTCTCAGGTGGATTTGCTATCCGACACCGATGCACATGAATAATTATATTAAATCCCACACCGTTGCACATGAATAATTATATTAAATCATACACCGATGCACGTGATGGATTATATTAAATCATACACTGATGCGCATGATGGATTATATTATCTCACACCGAAGCACTTGATGGATTATATTAAATCATACACCGATGCACATGATGGATTATATTAAATCATACACCGATGCACATGATGGATTATATTTAATCATACACCGATGCACTTGATGGATTATATTAAATCATACACCGATGCACATGAATAATTATATTAAATCATACACCGATGCACTTGATGGATTATATTAAATCATACACCGATGCACATGATGGATTATATTAAATCATACACCGATGCACTTGATGGATTATATTAAATCATACACCGATGCACATGATGGATTATATTAAATCATACATCGATGCACTTGATGGATTATATCAAATCATGCACCGATGCACTTGATGGATTATATTAACTCCCACACCGATGCACATGATGGATTATATTAAATCATACACCGATGCACTTCATGGATTATATTAAATCATACACCGATGCACTTGATGGATTATATTAAATCATACACCGATGCACATGATGGATTATATTAAATCATACACCGATGCACATGATGGATTTTATTAAATCATACACCGATGCACTTGATGGATTATATTAAATCATACACCGATGCACATGATGGATTATATTAAATCATACACCGATGCACATGATGGATTTTATTAAATCATACACCGATGCACTTGATGGATTATATTAAACCATACACCGATGCACATGAATAATTATATTAAATCATACACCGATACACATGAAGGATTATATTAAATCATACACCGATACACATGAATAATTATATTCATCTCACACCGATGCACTTGATGGATTATATTAAATCATACACCGATGCCCATGATGGATTATATTAAATCATACACCGATGCACTTGATGGATTATATTAAATCCGACACCGATGCATATGAATAATTATATTAAATCATACACCGATGCACATGATGGATTATATTAAATCATACACCGATGCACTTGATGGATTATATTAAATCATACACCGATGCACATGATCGATTATATTCAATCATACACCGATGCACTTGATGGATTATATTAAATCATACACCGATACACATGAATAATTATATTAATCTCACACCAAAGCACTTGACGGATTATATTAAATCATACACCGATGCACTTGATGGATTATATTAAATCATACACCGATGCACATGATCGATTATATTAAATCATACACCGATGCACTTGATGGATTATATTAAATCATACACCGATACACATGAATAATTACATTAATCTCACACCAAAGCACTTGACGGATTATATTAAATCATACACCGATGCACTTGATGGATTATATTAAATCATACACCGATGCACATGAATAATTATATTAAATCATACACAGATGCACATGATGGATTATATTAAATCATACACCGATGCACATGATGGATTATATTAAATCCCACACCGATGCACATGATTGCTTATATTAAATCCCACACCGATGCACTTGATGGATTATATTAAATCATACACCAATGCACATGATGGATTATATTAAATCATACACCGATGCACTTGATGGATTATATTAAATCATACACCAATGCACATGATGGATTATATTAAATCATACACCGATGCACTGGATGGATTATATTAAATCACACACCGATGCACTTGATGGATTATATTAAATCATACACCGATGCACTGGATGGATTATATTAAATCATACACCGATGCACTTGATGGATTATATTAAATCATACACTGGTGCGCATGATGGATTATATTAATCTCACACCAAGGTACATGAATGGTTAAATTAATCCCACACCCACATACATAAATGGTTATATTCATCCCAAAATGATGTACATGAAGGGTTCTATTAATTATGCACCAATGTATATGAAGAATTTTGTTAGTGCAACACCGATGTAAATAAAGGTTTTTATTAGTCGCACACCAATGTTCATGAAGGTTTATATTAACCCCACAACGATGTGTATGACTTTTTCTAGCAATCCTACACCAATATTAATGAAAGATTCTGTTAGTCTAACAATGATGTACAGGAATGGTTCTATCAATTATTCACCAAAATACATGAAGGGTTCGATCAATTCTACACCAATGTATATGAAAGATTATATTAATCTCACGCAGTTATAAATGAAGTGTTTTACCACTTTTTAAAAACAAAAAACCGTAATAATATAAAAAATATTCTGGATTAACTTTTGTTCGCGGGTACCTATTTCTCCTGCTTTACTGGTAACTACAAACCACAGGATACCACGGAAATAAAAAGGAGAATAATGTTTCCCTTATGTAGCAAACATGACATTTTGTTCCAGCAAGGAATGTTAGTATCTACAAAATGGTAGTTTTGTCAAAAGAATGATACCGACGAAAAAACATGAATCTGCATTAATCACTTATGAATTGAAAGAAACACGTATTACCTCCCTTACATTTATGTCTTCTTGTTCCCTAGCTCGTTTAGCATTCGGCTGATCAGTGACTTCAGTGTTAACATTCTGACGTTTCTCCCCTCTTCGCTTCCTCTTCCCACCCGCGTGGCCACGGCGGGTTTTCTTGTACTTTCTTACAACACCTGTGTAAAATATGTGAAATGATCATACTGAAATACCAGCAGTGGACATGACACAAATCGAACTGGATATGAGTCAAGAAAGATATTAGCACAACGAAATCCCTTCTCTGCTCCTATTTAATATCTGGATCAAAACTTAAGCACATCTTTTGCTATAATCAGAAAATCGACATCGCTTTTTTAACATGTCACAACTTGTAGACAAATTTAATTTCCTACGTTTTAATTACTCATATTTAATTGAAGTAAATTATATCATTTTTTTAGTTCAGTGGTTTGAAAGTATGATTACATCATAATAGTATCACAACTGTGATGTAAACTTACCATCATTAGAACCTGACTCGCTATGATCTGTATTGACAAACTGAAAAAAGCAGACGACAGTTAGAAGAGAAAAGAAGAAGAATATGACAACTAAGAAAAAAGGATAAAAGGTAGAGAATTTTGTTAAATTTATTTTGTTTCCTTCATTTTGCAATGACAGAAGAAAGAAGCACGAACAACTTTTAATAATCTTGTTATATGTCTAGCCCTCTGATGAATTACTCCACTTATAAATTTGAACAGAACAAATCCGACATTTTCAGTAGTTAAGATGATTATCATCCATATGATAGATAATGCTACACAATATATAAATATACTTTTGAATGGGGAGCGCGGAAGGACAGCAATATAATGTCATAGACTCAGGATTAACCAGCTATGCACCATAATGGGTTGGGGTGGATATATACTACTGCATGTGAAATCTTCATATGTTCTCAGAGATGTTTCTTTATGATATTAGTGTTAGATGTTAGCTCAGTGGATCTTGGGCAGTGCAAGAGCATGTAGTTATGTTGAATTAGTTGCTCTGTGGTTACATGGATTTTAATGTATAGCTCCTCCCTATTTTCGATAATGTGGCACTTCATATGCATGTTCTCAGACTTTCTGCGGTCCATGGAGTCAACTTATACTGAATTACTGGTTGGCTGATCCCATATATATTATGCCTGTAGGAAATCTCTGTCAAAAATTTTTAGCTAATACTATGTTGATCATTATTTTCACTTGGCATGTCAATGTTTGATATTTTACTTTCAGCACCGTTTCTTGCAAACTTACATGCTTGTATTAATTACCCCATTTAATACCAATTGTGTTTTCTCCAATATGAGGTTGCTTGTACCTGTGTATTAAATATGAAGTTTCAGGTTGTTCGTGTCAAGTGAGTATGGATGCAATTTTTGTTCGTTTGTGCTCCATGACCTCGATGGTTCGATATTACAGGTGTGTGATTTGCATACATTTACACTCAGATGAAATCACCGTAACGTCTTGCCAAAAGTAATACTGACATTATATAAAAACTGTAAGATTTATTGAGTAATGTAATTTATTTTGTGTATAGTTGCAACTTCACTAGCAACCGCAGTTCTTTTAGTATCATTATACCCTGTCATTGATTTGTCACAGTTTACCCATTAGAGATCTGTTGTTGTACTACTAAGACCTATATTGACAAAATCAAGAAATAGATTTTTGTCTCATGGGTTTTGCACAGAGTAAGATATCAGATGTGAGAATGTTTTATATATGGAAACATGTCGAACCTTATTCATACGTGGTTAATATCGCAACAAAAAAAAATTGCAATTGACGGAGATTTGCCAGTTTGCCACATTTGATTCATTAGCGGATTCGGTCTGCCAATTTTGATTACTTCTGTACTGTCACGTGGTTAAAAACCGAAGATTATATATGGGAGTGGCAAATAGTAATTGTTAGATAACTGCAGAATGCGGTCCAATTCAAAACCAGAAGTAACACCTGTGAAGTCCAACACCCTATTTTATATGACATATTTCAATTGCAATTGCTATACTACTACTACTACTACTACTACTACTACTACTACTACTACTAATAATAATAATAATAATAATAATAATAATAATAATAATAATAATAATAATAATAATAATAATAATAATAATAATAATAATAATAAGGTACTGAAAAAGTAATAATAATATTTTGAATTATTTTGACATTTTTTAGGTGAAAAGCTAGTTAAATAAGCAATACTTTGAACTTTTGAACGTCCGTGCTTTTAGCAGTATGCAGAAGCAGGCATGTTGGTAATGACGTAGGAAATGTTCGAAAAAGTAAATTAATCTTCCAAATTGTCATGCAGTTATTTCCCACCACATTGGTAACCTGGGTTAAAAGAATACAAATCAAATCTTCAACTTTCGCCTGTTAGGTTAATTAACATTGAAACGAACTATTATGCGCAGAGACATTTTCTTGAAATGATCCAGGAACAAGACATAAAAAATAACGTCAGTATCTAGCAGTTACGATACAAAAGTGCAAGCAACATTGTGTTTCCTTGCATGAGTATATTTGTCTTTTCCCAATGAATATTTTGTACTGGTGACAGCTTTCCAATTTCTTAGTTGTGTTATCCTCATTAAACATTTTTTGTTGACTTGACTGCTGAGTGGAACTTATCCAATGAACCCTCCATAACAGACAGGAGGTATAGGTCGCTTACAAAAAGTTCAGGAAATAAAAATGTACACTGGAAAGAGCATTTTGAAGGAAAGAACTCTTAGTTCTCAATGAATTCTAGCTATAAAAGATCTTTAGCTGTTATTTTTATTTGCTTTGTAATATTTAACTTATAAATATCAATTATTTCTTTATTTTATTTATATTTATATATGTAATATTCACCTCTGTTTTTGATATATTAGCTAGAAAATTAAAAACGCCATTTTCCGAATATATCAGATGATCACCAGTCTAACATATCAATCCATTTTACATTTTTATTTCAAACAAGGATACTGTAACATTTTATTATTAGGATTATTAATTTTGTTATTATTATTATTATTATTATTAGTAGTAGTAGTAGTAGTAGTAGTAGTAGTAGTAGTAGTAGTAGTAGTAGTAGTAGTAGTAGTATTGTTGTTATTATTATTATTATTATTATTATTATTATTATTATTATTATTATTATTATTATTATTATTATTATTATTATTATTATTATTTTGAAATCTTCATGAATATTAAAAAAAATATTAAATAATTTAACATTTCAGCAACATTTAAATTATTATTTATAATTTATGTAGTTGCCCCGAATATGAGCTGAAATTGTAAAATTGTTATTGACATTTAAAAAACAAAACATATTAGTCTCTGAACGATTGAAATCTCTATTTTAAATGTGTAGTAATTGTGCGAATTTACATGTACACGCTCCAAAACTGCAAGGTCTGCAGAAACAGTGGGTTAGAAATGAGAATAAGAAATAAGTAGAACCTTACATTTTCATCGTCTGTCAGGGACTTCATGTTGTCCTGTTTTAGGTAGGGTTCATAATCCCAGGGTTCCACAAAGGAGTAATAGAGTGGGATCCAATTGTAGTCAAGATCCTTTTCCTGGAATTCGTACAGGAAGTATTCACTGTTTAGGGCAGACAATCTGGTGTCCCAGACATTGGAATTCTCATAAAAATCTACAATAGCAAAAAAAGGACTATAATATTAACGTATCTCTCTCTCTCTCTCTCTCTCTCTCTCTCTCTCTCTCTCTCTCTCTCTCTCTCTCTCTCTCTCTCTCTCTCTCTCTCTCTCTCTCTCTCTCTCATATAATTAACATATTAACATGATTAATAGCCATTGTTTGATGGTGTTTATTGCGGTATAGCAGTGTCCGATTTTCTCTCTCCGTATTTTTTTCTTTTCTGTGGGGGCTGTGGGAATTCATATTATATTAGCAACAAAATTATGTTTTTCCTTCTTATCCTGCAGTCTTTTTAATATCTTTGCATCGTCAAATTTGGCATGGTACGCTACAGCTTTCATCTATTGTTTTCACGGACCGACATAACAAGGGGAATTTTACAGTACACTAAGGAGATGATGGCAGGGTAAATTATTGGGCACAAATATTTTAGCCTTTTACAAACTAAACTCATAAACACTAGTTAGTATAATGCTAAGATTTTGTTACCTTGAAGTTGTATGCTCTCCATGATGTATATTCTGAATGCTTCAGAGTCACTTCTCTCGAAATATTACCTTTGATTTCCCGATCGTTTTAACAGAGTTGAAAATGGCGATCTAGGTAACAACGTGACGTCAATTACATGACGTCATCATAATGAGAAGAAAAGTTAGTCTCTCTAAAGCAGAAATTTACTAAACACTTCCAACAATGCAGATATTATATATGAGGGTATTTTGAGAGGTGCATATATATATATATATATATATATATATATATATATATATATATATATATATATATATATATATATATATATATATATATATATATATATATATATATATATATATATATATATATATATATATATATATATATATATATATATATATATCGTTACGAATATGTAATTTAATTTCTTGTGTGTTAGTTTTATTTTTTTAATTTATTTTCTTCACTGCAAGTTATTATAATGATAACTTTATTAACTGTATTTGATATTTTCCGGAAAATTCTGTTTTCTCTTTTGATCCAATAAACACGTAATTCGATTGCTTCATTTTATCTTTACCTCACCTTGGTTAAGATGGCGCTCATCAATTATATACTTTTGAGAAAGTGATGTATGTAGGTGAAATTATTTGCATTTAAAACATGCGCTGTGGAGAGAATGTTGGCATACTTCTATCTAAGTTTCATATAATGTGGTTGACATTTTTTTGGATATTGTACTTTTGGAAATTGTAAATGATCTTAGGACACTGCTAACTAAAATGATTGCTCCCTTGTGCTCCAAACATGAACCCGAATTCGTCTAAAGTAGACAATCCTTGGCAGCTATTAAAATAGAGAAAATGAATTTTGCCAGACAAGACAATACCAGCTTCTAAAAGTGCAATGAATGAATTACCAAATACATAAAATGTAAAAAAAAAGTTATAGGCTCTTATTTTTACAGTTTACCTTTAAAGTTCGGGAAGTGAAAACAAGCAAGTGGAGCTAGTACTTTTTTGAAAGGTGCACATCTTGAGTAAGGCCAAGCTGTATACTCTAAAACTCATATTACACACATCACTCATTCACCAAAATAAATGGAATTAAAGGTTCTTTGAACAACACCTGAGATATACAAAGTCTTTTAGTGAGGAAACCCGGGAAATTCTTTTCTTTAAAATTCTAACCCTATGCTAAATACGAAACTGTAGAGCGCCATCAAAATTCAACGAGAAACTTTTGAAACATCAATACTGCATTCATCTGACGTCATCGTCCGCCATCTTGGAACTTCGCCGGGATTCGAACTTGGATTCAATTAGGAACTTTTTGTGATAGGACTTATATTTTTAGATTCTAGGATTACTTTTTGGATTATATTCACAAAATGTAAATCTTTTTTCATATTTTTACCTGTCTTTTCTAGGGAAATAAACTATTTTTGTTAAATTTTACTGAGTTTCTTATATTTATATATATATATATATATATATATATAAATATATATATATATATATATATATATATATATATATGTGTATATATATATATATATATATATATATATATATATATATATATATATATATATATATATATATATAACAGTATTTTGCGGTTAAACCAAAACTATTCCATTTTTGCGTATGACACGTGTTGTTATAGCAACGTCATTGTTACATTCTACGCATTTAGATCTTTCAAAAGAGAAATCGTGTCCATATTTAATGAGATCCTTTTTTTGACATATGACACTGACCTATAAGGGGCCCCGAGTGGCCAAGTGGTCTAAAACGCTCTCCGTTACGTATCACGGCCATCTCACCTCTGTCTGCGTGGGTTCCAGTATAATATTCGGCGAATGCGGATATGAGAAAGCTTGCCAGTAGGTTCTCGTGGGTCGGTGGTTCTTTCCGGGGATTTCCTGGTTTCTTCCTCCACCAATAATACTGGCTGCTATGTATAACCGATCGTGTGCTGAAAAATGGCGTTAAGCCCCACAGCAACAACAATAACAAAAATAACACTGACCATTAATAACCGCTGCTGTAACATAAATACAATAATTTCCTAAGATCGCCTTCGAAAGCTGCTATTTACCTTCCTTGGCAAAAGGGGTGAGTCGTGGAGTGCAGGAAGGTCTGTGCAATTACATTGTCTTAACTTCTAATGGTCGATTTTAATCTGTGGATGTCATTTTTGATCGAAAATCACAGGAGTGGATGAGTGGGAACTTGTCACTATTAGGGTTTAATACAATCTTAGCATTTCCGTTCTGTTTGGTGTATATGTGCATCATATATATATATATATATATATATATATATATATATATATATATATATATATATATATATATATATATATATATATATATATATATATATATATATATATATATATATATATATATATATATATATATATATATATATATATATATATATGCTTTAGTTTGAATTCTACAGGAGAATACTTGATATCACTAACACTTTTTTTTATAGATCCTAATAAATAGCATTATCATACAGGTTAGAGAATTTTAATTAGTATTCTACGTTATGTTTGGTGTATGTTTGTAATCCTATATTTTTTCCTTTTTAGTGTAATTATTTATATAAAATATATTATCGTATTTTCTTTCCTGTAATTTTATCAAATTGTATTAAAAACCACTTTCTCTTATTGGACAAACTACTTCATTCAGTAAAAGATTATATAGGTAAATAGGTAATTATATAGGTAAGTATGTATGTTTATAAATCTATCGATAGATATTAGTCGGAATGAAATGGTGTATGGGTCTAAAGTAAATTAATATCCGTTTCAAATTTTCAAAACGGTAATGAGCAAGCGATATAAGGGATGTAAGTGATATCAACTGCATAATAAAACCAGAGTTATCTACCTTATACAGAAACTACAGCTTGAGTGAAGAAACTCCTGTGTACATCTCAACAAGGTAAGTATCAAAGTGAAAAGAAAAGTCACGCTTTATACAACAATGACAACAGTTATTATTATTATTATTATTATTATTATTATTATTATTATTATTATTATTATTATTATTATTAAATTATGTTGTTTTTTTTGTTGTAATAATCACTATAATTGTTCTCACTAAATTTTTTAAAATGTAGGAAATTTATATAGATAACACAAGGGTGATTTTTTTGTTCATGTGATTTTAGTAACTTTAAAATCACACGTAAACAGACACAATAAACTATAAGTTATCAAAAGTGACTATTTCGAGTGAAACTGAATAAAGATTATTAAATACATGCAATGGTAGGAGTAGTGCAAACACCTGCAGGGGGTGTATTGGGGCAGTCTTCATGGAGTAGTGTAAACTCGTGCAGGACGTGGAGTGGGACAAACTTCACAGAGTATGCTGTTCGCCTTTCATCAAGCTTTAAGATGGGTATGATGTGGATCAGTGTGTTCTACCGGATCGGATGTTGCTTTCAGCCAGACAATTCAATGATAAATATATAAATTGCAAAAAAGTGTGTGTGTCTGTGTGTGAGAGAGAGAGAGAGAGAGAGAGAGAGAGAGAGAGAGAGAGAGAGAGAGAGAGAGAGAGAGAGAGAGAGAGAGAGAGTTGAAGTTTTCACGTAGCCTTAACACTTTTTCAGTCATATTGCTAAGATATATTCAGTGTGGCAGTCTATGCCGATGTCTATCAATGGGGCATCATGCTGCAGACATGTACCCTGATTTACCAACCAATCATATTATTCAGTCCGACCAGTCCTAATACTAACCTTTTAATGCAGAGTTCTTAGCGAAGCAGCTGTTAGTACCATTTTTATAAGTCTATGAAATGACTCGGCCGTACAAAAATGGAAATCAATGATTATCTGTAGCAGAGAAATCTGTTTTTTTTTTCTTCTGTTATTTGTACACAGAGTGGAGGCTACTCCAGGACTTGGGTCGAGAGGAAGACCCCCAAAATCCGATCAATGAGGCAGAACACATCCA
The DNA here is from genome assembly GCA_016746295.1 of Potamilus streckersoni. NCBI lineage: Eukaryota > Metazoa > Mollusca > Bivalvia > Unionida > Unionidae > Potamilus > Potamilus streckersoni. Next base: position 1,024,517 of record JAEAOA010000236.1, on the reverse strand, counting down.
CAAGGTCGCAAAGGACATATAATATACTTGTATTAATCTGTAAAATATTTTTAAAAAAACAACATAAGGGTAGGTTATAAACACTATTTATTGACTATGAAAATCTTTTTTTATAAGTTTTACTGTTCCGATAGCTAGCTGGTGAAAATATTAGTGAAAAATGTTTAAGAATTATTAGGGCGATTTATAACTATGTTAAAACTTGGGTTTCGTCCATCAGTTTTATTACCGATGTATTTAATTATCCGTGGGCGCACGCCAAGGTTGTGTTTTATGCCTTTACTCTTTTCTCTATTTTGAACGTTTTAAAACCGTTCTTAGTTGACGGAACAGGGGACTTTCGGTAGAAACCTAAGAACTATTTTTACTGTCGTATGCAGGCAATTCAGTTGTCTTTAATTTCACTTCTAACCATGTGTAACATATGCTCAATAGATTGCATGCATATTGCTTAAACTGGAAATTAAAATTAAATATGAAAAAAGAGTGATTGTATTTAGAACATGTGACTATTGCGAAGTTATGAAACATGGTTATATTGACCCACAGAGGCAAAGATTGAATCATATTACAAGTTTCTAGGATGCTTATATGTATACTCTTCAAAAAGCGTCTGGTATTTATATGCCAGAAAGCTCAATCTGTTCTACTTAATGATCGCTCCCATTCTTAATTACGGGACCGAGGATTGGGGATTTTATTATACCAATGATGTTGACAAAGTTCATTTGGCATTTTCAAAATATACTCTTGGTATATTTAAGTCTACTCCAAATGCTTTCGTATATAATGAATTAGGAAAAATTAGGATGCAAAATGTAAAAATATACACTTAAATGCTGGATTAGAAATCTAAAATTACTAGAAAATAGTATTAAATAAATAGTGTTACAATTTACCACTAAGATCGGTAGATAATTATGATTGCTGGGCTAATACTGTTCAAATGTTTCTATTTTTGTATGGATTTGGCAATGTTGTAATAAGAGCTTAAAGGTTGAAAATACATTTCTAAGAATGTTTAGTCAGAGATGTGAAGACCTCTTGACCTCTTAGACAACCACTTCAGGAAGAGGTTGAATCAATGAAAATACATCGTTTCAATGGGTAGCAGAGAATAAAATTTATTTGTCAAGAACACGTTGAATTTGTTAGGAAACAGGTATTATTTTTATATAATTGCTGTACTAGATGGGGTAACCTGCAAATCATAGGTAATAAGGAAAGATATAAAATCATTTTTATGAAGAAAGCTTGTGCCAAATTTGTGATGGTTAATATCGAAAATGAATTTCATTTTATTACTGTCTCTTGGCTATGCAAAAATTACAAAGAAAACATACCCTATTTTGTATAAATAATATCCACATTTAGACATATTTAGGACTTTGATACAAACTAATACATATAAAACTCTGATGACTACATTAGCAATGTTTTCAAAAAAAGCCTTAGCGATCATTATCTCTTGCTACCTAGATAAAATCAATATCACACAACTTCTATTGTCTCAATGCAAGCTTTAGGATTCTCTTTGAGTTACCTTTGGTGATTACTATATGATATATATTTGTATTTAACCAAATATAAAAAACAATAACTATTACTTGCATTTTTCACACTTCCAATAGATAAGATGTTCTTGTTTCACACATTTTTACCTCGTATACATATGTATCATGGGTCAGTGGCCTGTATTACAAATAAGCAATGTTATTATTATTGTTAGTAGTAGTAGTAGTAGTAGTAGTAGTAGTAGTAGTAGTAGTAGTAGTAGTAATAATAATAGTAGTAGTTGTAGTAGTAGTATTCAATGTTAGTTGTTTATTTTGTGTTGGTCTGAACGTCAGTTTTAACACATTATTGACTCTATCATGCCCAGAAAATGGGAGCTAAGTACCAATACGAGGACACGCCACTTCAGCTATCCCTGACTTCTGAAGCTCTTGTTCCACGTTTGGATGGTATTAGAGTTAAAACGGTTCTATATGTATTTTTAAATTATATCTTGTGTTTGGCCTTTGTCCGTGATTGAGGGTAAAGTTTTGGCCTACTTTACTATTTTCATCTTTTACGATCCTGATTGTTGGCATGATATTCAATAGTCAACAAGATGTTTAGTAAAATTTAATTTCAGTGCCAAAATGTGTTTACGAAATTGGTGGAATGTTTCATTTTAAATGACCCGCGTCCTAAACATTCAATTCTTTCTTAGGTCAAGTAAAATTACATGTATGTTTTGTAGATAAAGTATTAATTACTGTTTTAACATGAGTCTTTGGGAATATATGATCACAGTATGTAGCTGTGTTCAGTTATAATTTGGAGGTCTCGAGTGGTCATTAGTGCTCACTGTTACGGATCACTGCCACCTCACCTCTGTCTGCGTGGGTTTGAGTCTGGGGTATGTGAGAAAGCTTTCCATTAGCTTCTGGTGGCTCGGTGGTTCTCTCTGGGGTTTTCCTGGGTTCTTCATTCACCATTTATTTAATAACCGGTGGCACTCTATAGTTTCGTATTTGGCATAGGGTTAGAATTTTAAAGAAAAATAAGGATTAAAATTTTAAAGAAAAATAATTTTCCCTGGTTTTCTCACAAGTTATAATGGCTATTTAAAAAGACTTTGTATATATTAGGTATTGTTCAAAGAACTTTTAATTCCCTTTATTTTTGTGTATGATTGATGGATGTAATATGGATATACAGCTTGGCCTTATTCCAGATGTGCACCTTTCAAAAAAGTGTTAGCTCTACTTGCTCATTTTTACTTTTGAAATTCCGAGGCAAATTGTAAAAAAAAAAAAAAGCCGATAACTTTTTTTACATTTTGTATATTTGGTAATTCATACATTGCACCTTCAGAAGCTGGTATTGTATAGTCTGGCAAAATTCATTTTCCCCATTTTAATAATTGCCAAGGATAATGTACTTTAGACAAATTCAGGTTTATTTTTGGAGCACAAGGGAGCAGTCGTTTCATTTTGCAGTGTGCTATGATCATTTACAATTCCAAAAGGATAATACCCAAATAAATTTCAGCCACATTATATGAAAATAGCATAGAGGTATTGTGATGTATCGAGTTTTGAAAACTCTTAGAAGCATTGGTTACAAGAATTGTATCAATGTCAATTTAATTAAAGTAGAAGGGGCTAGAGATAGTTAGATAATTATTTTCATTTCATCTCTAAACGTCAAAAGAAAATTCGTTCCACGCGACGAAACTTGACAGAGTCATATGCTATGGTACAAGAGAATGACATAAGACCCTTTCCCAAAATCAACCGGTTAGTTGTCTTGACAATCCAAAAATTCTACATAACAGATTTAGGAAACAGTCTATTCCGATTCGTTAATAGTAATTTGTGGGCGTAACTCTGTAAGAAATTAAAGGTTTTACTTTGGAAAAATTCTTCAGTCTTCAATCTTTCGCAAGGAAAATTAGTTGGACTCCGAATTAGTAGAAAGTACGTTTTCGTTATTGAGTAAGGAGCCGGATAGTTGTCTCAGATAGGAGACAGACTATACGTGAGGTGCGTAGAAGACGAATAAAGAAACGGCAAAAGGTACGCAATCTTAGTTTCCCCGATTTTAATATGTTATTTCATTTGTTGATTTATTTGCAAATGTATTCATGTTATGATGTATATATGTATGATTTCACTTTGCAGGGTTTTAGTGAACTGTTTATCATGACATTTTATTCTTTGATTTTCTAATTATCAATTCATTTGGAGAATTGACAAGATTGCATGTAATTAAAATTTCATTGGAAGAAGTGACAAGGTTGCATGTAATTGAATGATCGTTGAAAGAATTGACAAGATTGCATGTAATTGAATCTTTAATACATAGGAGTGCTTATGAATTTTCATGAATTAAGCTTAATAAATGATGGGTAATGTTTCGTATTTTTATGGATTAACTCTGTCTACGATGACATGTATTAAGTATATAATCTATTTTAGAATAGTTAGATTGAGGGTCTAAGCCATATGTAATTTAACACGGCTAGATAATACAAGAAGTCATGGGGTTTTAAATACGGGCTCATACGTCTGAGCCGAGTGGAATTTAATGACCACCACTAGCGTGACCCGAATTAAGGTCAGGACAAGCATTGACCGTCTATGTAAACATAGGGGTTAGTTAACTTGAATGCGACAGAATTTATGCCTTTTGTTTTCTGAGCCGATTTAACGTAAAAAATATAGATATACTTGGAAATGTGACCTATTGTCTATCGCGAGACATTTTATTTATTGAAGGGAAACAGCTTTCCTAGAACTCTCCTGAGATTTCCCTGAAAATACCAGAGCAAAGTCTGAGCACGAATCTACGTCCAGAGACGATTGTTAAATCAGAGTTCGACTGACAAGAGTCCAAGACCCGACAACTAGACAAAGATTGGCAGAGCAGGGACTAACAGAAGTCTCGATGTCCGCATAAAATAGGTGATGAAGACGCTCATTGTTGCACTTAAAGGTTACATCTCGTAGGCAATGAAGATAGAATTCTGTCGCTGACAGTAATCGTAACAGTAAAAGAAATTTGTATTCTCTTTTTTATTGGAGTACGTGTTAGTACATTTTTTTCATTCTTTTGTAACCCGGTAATTGATTTCTTTTCATTCTAAATTCTGTTGTTAAACTGATTAAATTTTATATTTGTTCATTGAAAGGGAGCTCGTTGTGTTTATTTCTTCAATATACTTTTTCAGAGATCTGCATTCTTCCTTTTATCTATCCACACTGGGTAAATTACACTGCGGAAGGCCATTCCATAGCAACGAACCATAGTGAAAGGTTGGTGTGTGTTTTGAACGCCGCCAATTTATCACAGGTATGCCAACACTCTCTCCACTGTGCATGCTTTAATTGCAAACAACTCACCTTACATACTTCACTCTCTCAAAAGTACATAATAACTGTTGAGCGCCACCAAATACCGTAAACACATCTTTTACAAATATTCTACTAGATGTATGAGTTAATTTTGTCGGTTCTCCAGCATATTTTTATGCAGTTGTTATGGTCACTAGTTTTTGAAAGGTAGTTCGTTTGCCTTATCATATTTACCTCTGTATTTGAAAGTTAAATCGACAGGACCTATTAAAAGGTTCACCTGCTATATTTGGTTAGTAACATTTCTGCAATTATTTAAGTTTAAAAAAGGCAATTAAAAATAGAGGACAAAAGTAACACATTCATTTGTGTAAAGAATGAGTAATTGACTTACATTTCATTCCCCATGTTTTATGTTAAATTTTTTTTAATGACACAACTTTTAATACATACATTTATGGTAGAATATCGAGTCCAACAGTAAAAAAAAGAAACTATTGTTTGTTTCTAAATAATATTTTTGATTTCTTATTTCGAGAATACTTTACTTTTTTAAAATTCCTCATGTAAATTTGTTACTGTTCAACATCTCCATTCATATTAACTTCATCAGAATGACTTTATTATTTACTAATGAGATACTGTAAAATGTTAAACTGTTTGTATGCTGGGTGGTTGAGTTTATATAAATCGCACAAAAACCTGTATTCTTTATTTTGATAACATAATACTCTTCGATGACTTTGATAATATAATGCTCTTCGATGACCTCAATAATATAAGATTCTTCGACGACTTTGATAACATAATGGTGGCACTCACCAGTTATTATGTACTTTTGAGTGATCTATGTAAGGTGAAATTGTTTGCAATTTAAACATGTACAGTGGAGAGAATGTTGGCATATCTATATGCTACTTTCATGTAATATGGCTGAAATTTCTTTGGATATTGTACTTTTGGAAATTTTAAATTATTTTAGCACACTGCTAACTAAAATGACTGCTCCATTGTGCTCCAAAAAAAATCAAACTGAATTAGTTTAAAGTACACTATCCTTGGCAGCTATTAAAATAGGGAAAATGAATTTTACCAAACTAGACAAAACAAGCTTCTAAAAGTGCAATAAATGAATTACCAAATATATAAAATGTAAAAAAAGTTATCGGCTCTTTTTTTTTTACAATTCACCTCTGAAGTACGGGAAGTGAAAATGAGCAAGTAGAGCTAGCACTTTTATTTTATAAAGATGCACATCTGGAGTAAGGACAAGCTGTATACTCTTTAACCGATAATACACCCATCAATCATACACCAAAATAAAGGGAAATAAATGTTCTTTGAACAATACCTAAGATATACCAAGTCTTTTTTAAATAGCCAGTATAACTAGTGAGAAAACCCGGGGAAATTCTTTTTCTGTAAAATGTTAACCCTATGCACTAAATACGAAAATGTAGAGCGCCACCTTAAAAACAAATATAAACATTTTTGCAATTATTTTTCTTATTTTCATATTACTATGTATGATGTTCTGAATAAAATGGTACATTAACATTGATTTTATTCATGAAAATAGGCTAATTATGCTTATTTTTGTCCTAGCATACATAATTTGCTTTTACGCATGTTTGTTTGAGTAGTGACCTTCATTATGAGGAAATTAGGAGTCGTAGAATATAGGAATAAAGTCAACTTAAATTAAAAACTGTTGCATTAAGTAAAAGAAAAAAATGTAAAAATGTTTCTTTTCATTTATTTGCAATAAATTTAAAAAGCAAATGATGACAAATCAATATGCTTTCTTCCATAATAAACAATAAGTTAATATTTTACTCCTTGACCTTTGACCTTTATGAACCTCACTTGTTCCATCCCTTTTCAAACTGTAAAATTTATTGTTGACATCTCAGGAATAAATATGGCTAGTTTCATGCTCCTGTCTTTCAGCATTACACTGGTTGCTATGCTGACAAAATGCAATGCGCATTTTTAAAATATTTCACTTTTTATCATAAGGAGGGGGCTGTACCTGTTTGAGACTCTGACTCTACTAAATGCTGGTATGAGGGGGAAATACAGGACAATTATTCCAAATGACTGTTTTTATGATTGTGACTTAAACATTTTAGCCATACAATCAAACTTAAATCATATAATAATAATACCTATATACTCTTTATGATGGCATTCACCAGTTATTATGTACTTTGGAGAGAGTGATGTATGTAAGGTGACGTTGTTTGCAATTTAAACATGCACAGTGGAGAGAATGTTGGCATATTTATATGCTACTTTCATGTAATGTGGCTAAAATTTCTTTGGATATTGTACTTTTGGAAATTTTAAGATATTTTACCACACTGCTAACTAAAATGACTGCTCCCTTGTGCTCCAAAAATCAACCTGAATTTGTCTAAAGTACACTATCATTGGCAGCTATTAAAGTAGCGAAAATGAATTTTGCCAAAGTAGACAAAATAAGCTTCTAAAAGTGCAATAAATGAATTACCAAATACATAAAATGTAAAAAAGTTATCGGCTCCTTTTTTTTACAATTCACCTCTGAAGTTCGGGAAGTGAAAATGAGCAAGTAGAGCTAACACTTTTTTGAAACATGTACATCTGGAGTAAGGCCAAGCTGTATACTCTATAAGCCATATTACATCCATCAATCATACACCAAAATAAAGGGAAATGAAGGTTCTTTGAACAATATACAAATACAAAGATATACAAAGTTTTTTGTTTAAATAGCCAGTATAACTAGTGAGAAACCCGGTGAAATTCTTTTTCTTTAAAATTCTAACCCTATGCTAAATACGAAACTGTAGACATCAACATCAGTTATAATTTGAGTTGAGCCATTTATTTAAATTATTCATTTGAATTACAAAATGCCCATTGACGCTTTATATTAAAACACTACTTTGGGATTATTGTGAATTCATTAAAAGATATCCTGAATTATATCATTATGACACGTCAAGACAAATGGTATCTCAGTATATTCTAGATTATTGGAATATTTTATACTTTTTGGACTTATGTGGAATATTTACGATTATTTTGGAACTTTTGTGCCTTTGAATTTTTTTTTTGTAACTTAGGTAAATACATTAAATTTTACTAAAATTGTGGATTACTCTTTATTCCGATTACTTAGTGTAATATCATAGATTTGTAACACAATGGTTTCAGATAAATCGAGTAGCATTGTAAATATATTTCTCCGATTTGATTTCTTAAACACAAATAAACGATTTACCCAATGAATTTGTATGACATTATTTTAAGTCTATGAAACATCCAAGTTTCCAGTTGTAAAAGTCGGAAATACGTAGCCCAGAGGAGTGTTTCCACTGGATCCTCACGTCGGATGATGTGAGGTGTTGGGTTTTGTGAGGACCCTGTTATTGTTTACATTAGCTCACCAATCATTCTTGGCTCAGGTTCCATTATATCGTGATTTAAAGAATTGTTCTGCATTTCTACGTTTATGCTCATGACCAAAATTATAGAACATAGAGCCGGAAGTTCCATAATACACCTAAGCCATCTTGAGGCCTAATGTGTCAGTAGATTCATTTAGCCAGATCTACGTTTAACTAATTAAAATTTCATCCACAAACACAAATTCCAAATTTAATTATCTTACATTGGTTTATCAAGTTTACCGAACAGTCAGTTGACATTGTAGATTAAAAAAGCATAGTAATTTTTAAAATTATCTTTAAAACGTTGTATCGTATTTTATATCTGAGGCCGCGGGTGGTCGATTAGTCTAAATGGCTTGCTTTTACCGATCACTACCATCTCAGTACTGTCTGCATGGGTTCTAGTCTCGAGATTAGTCATGGTATGGTCATGGATTGGTATGCGAGAAAGTTTGCCAGTAGCTTCTATTTTGTTGGTGGTTTTTACTTCGGCTTCCCTGATTTCTTCCTCCACCAGTTTTACTACCCACTTTGTATAGCTTATTGTGCGCTGAAATATGGCATTAAACCCACAAGAACAAGTATTAAATAAGACTGCAATCTTCGTTTGAAGATGAATTTAATTAATACGGCCCAAATTGTCTTATTTGACAAAGTGTGTTAGTACAGTTTTTCTGGGTTTGTGTGTGTGTGTGTGTCGAATTAACTCTGGAGTTATTTCCTGTTTAGAAATCTTACAAAAATTTCTGAAAGAAATAACCAGTCAAAATATTCAATAGTACGCACGCTCTATCTAGTGACAAACAAAAGTGACTAATTTGTTCTATTAGATCTTACCCTATTTGGAGAATAAACAATCACAACCAAAGGTCGAAATATTCCGAGAAGGAAATATCAATATATTTTTAACACCAAAGAAAGAATTTGTCCTTGTACCGACACCTTCCAATGCCTTAACCTGTGTTTTATGCCGAGATTTGATGCCAATAATTCGTCAAGACCTTAGCATTTCCATTATTGTTTCTGATTGGCTAAAAATCTATCTGATACTCAACACATACGTCTAATCATTGACTAATCAGACGTCAAACAATTTAGCTTATATCCGGGTTTGAATGTGAAACTTGTTTGTGATCTTGAGGAGGATTCGCTTTGAGAAACTATTAAATCTGATGAGAGAGAGAGAGAGAGAGAGAGAGAGAGAGAGAGAGAGAGAGAGAGAGAGAGAGAGAGAGAGAGAGAGAGAGAGATCATTTGTATTGATTTTGATAATATATTTCTTTGTAATTTCTCAATAAATAGAATTGATTCAACAAACATTAGGGATGCATTTTTATTTGCTTTTATCATATCCAAAGATAACCATTTTTAATTACAGTAAATACAAGTCGAGTGATTAAACAAATGTCCATTTCATCAAGAGGGACTGTACATTGATTTTGTATATAATATTCAAATTCATTTTTCCAAAAGTTCTGATTCCACTGTTTTCACTGGATATTACGTCCAGAAAATCTACAATCCTCTTCCTCTTCTCTCCCAGTCACAACAATCAGAGACCTCCTCTTCCGGCGTCTCGGGTTGACGGAAAATATTAAGCCCGCCCAAAACGGCGGCCATGTTGTCATGTTCTTCAGTCTGGAAAGAAAATTATTGCGGGTTGCGATAAAAGCCAATAAAAGTTTTTGTGATCTAATCATCATTTCCATTGTTCGCAGATTTTGAATTATCGTGCGTGTTGGTATTACTACGGTCGCACAACTTCCAATATTAAGTAAATCTTCTGACTGATGTAAAAATAAAAATTCCTCTGATTTCAGAAAAATGTGGGCTTACCAAAGGTTTACGTTATTTCAGGATGGCAACCCATGTGGATTTTCAAAACATTGTTATGTTTTTCTCCCAAGCTGGTGGACAAAGTATAATATACATTCTGTACATTTATTCGCCGTTTTCGAATTGCATTTTTTTTTCCTTCACTATTTTGCCAAAGGTGACATTCAGTGAACTTAAAATGTATGTACTGTTTACGGTGAATTTCTTGTTATGAATGATATACTACACGTACACGATATTATGAAGGATAAAAAGATGAATGTAGTTTGTTGGATGAAAATAAAGAAGGCAAAAGCTGTTTTCCTGGATATCAGTACTGATTCAGAATATGCGTACGAAACACTTCTGGTGTTTGTCAACAACAACTTGATTGTTTAGTTCACCTACGATACGTAACTAATTGAATGATCTCGGTCTAAAATTCTGGTTATTTCTCAGATTTATATGCGTATGATCCTGCCTATCACGTGGTAATTTCTCTTTCATCACATGATTGTCGTCTTATGTTACATGAAGTCAACATAGCGTTTTGACTAACGCATTGATGCGTTGATTTGTTTCTATGACGTTATTATATCGTCACGTCAATATTGTCTGTGATCAACAAAATCTATGTTGGGGTTTGAAACAAAAAAAAGAAAAAGTTTTAATTATTATTTGTTGGAAATAATACACAATGAGCTTTTTGAGCAACGCATTAAATCGAATATGTCAATGAAAACAATGGAGTGACCTGTCGACCTTAACTACACACGTTCTTTGCATGAGAAAATAGAACCATAAAAAACATTTGATATAATTACTACATTATCGCATTTAAACGATGGATGTCACATAAAATAACAATAAGTAATTAATATTTTTCGTACAGTCAACTTTAAACTTCATCAGTTTTAATTTGGAAAACGTTTAATTGTAGGCAACGGTATGATATTGTGCAGTACAGTACCGGGTACAGTTCTAAAGAAGTTTGTATTAATTTAGTAGATTTGTAATTCGTTGACTTTCTTGGAAATTTATATTCTATGTCCTGGAAATGCTGCAAATATTGACATTACTATCTTATTAGAGCAATGATAAGTAACATGAAAATCTTGTGGAATAGTGTGTGGGCAAAGGAACAAAAAAACATGATTGGCAAGTGCAGGAGTTTTTATTTGCGATCGCATTGTGTTTTATTCAAATGGAGTGTATTGAAGAAACCAGTTTGATATGACACATTTCAAACTGTTGCAGCTTTGCGGTAGTTCTTGAAAGAGTTTGGATTTTTTTGGCCAGTAATGTGTAATGCCTTTGTGTGCGTGTGAGTGTGTGTGTGTGTGTGTGTGTGTGTGTGTGTTAAAATGTTTTGTCTCCTGCTTAATTTGAGTTGGAGAGAAAAGATGCTAATATATATATATATATATATATATATATATATATATATATATATATATATATATATATATATATATAGTTTGATTTTTTTAACAACTCCATCATGCACAGCAGCAAGAGACAACCAGAATGAGATAACAAAAGTAAGTTTAGCAAGTCAGGTAGATTTCTCTGTCACATTCGTGAGAATACTCTTAAGACTCAGTAATTACTAATATATGAGCGTGTAAACCTCATTCCCAAATTTTCACCGAGAAACATTCTTCTGGATAAACCAAACATAATACCGTTCTCAAATATAGAAATATACCCAAAAAAAAATCACGACACAAAGATCGACTTGTGAAAGAAAAACAATACTTTTGTTCCAATCAACATCATATGTATCCACGAAAACGGCACTTCAGCCAAATATACTATATCGGCGAAAATAGTCGAATTAACAGGAAATAAAGGTGTGAAATAGAAAAACATGTATTACCACCCATATATTTCCGTCTTCGTCTGTTTTGGCTCGTTTTCTATTCGGCCCATCAGTGACTTCAGCGTTAACATTCAGACGTTTCTCACCTCTGCGTCTAAGTACTTGCATTCTTTTTCTCTTCCCAGCCGCGTGGCCACGGCGAGTTTTGTGGTACTTTCTTAGAACACCTGTTTAAAATATTTCAAAGGGTCATGTGATGTGACTGTGGTGTTCTTTCAGCAAAACCTTATTCCATGACCACCAGGCTTCATAATAGGGTTGTGTTATTTTCTTCAATTAATTTAGATTCCTCAAATCGTCATACCACCTTTGGAACAAAATTAGCAACCGTAGTTTATAATATAAACCAATTTTTAAACTACAGTCTTGTACATCAATCGAACAGAAATAAAAAAGGATATAATTGAAGAAAGACAGTGAGCAAGCATAATCTTTTCTCACCTTCTATTTAATCTTTGGATCTAAGCATAAGCACTTTTCCAATTAGATTTCGACATTGCTCGTCTAATATGTCACAACTTGTGCACTAATTTAATTTTCCACATTTGAATTACCTATATTTAATTACTGTAAATTATATCATGTTATAGTTTGGTGATTGGAAAGTGTAATTTCATCATAATGGTATCACAACTATGATGTACACTTACCATCATTAGAAACTGACTCGTTACGAGCTGTGTGGACAGACTGAAAAAAGCAGACGACAGTTAGAAGAGAATAGAGGAAGGATAAAGCAGATAAAGTGACGAAAATGATTTTTTAAAAACATAAAATGCGAAAACATTTTTGGCAGAAAGAGAGAATGAGAAAAGGAAATTTATTATTGTTGTATATTAATAAACAACAAAGGAATTACTGAAGGCGTAAATTTCAACAGAACAAATATTAATATTTAATAAAGCGTACCATACAAAAAAAAATTGCCTGATATAAAAAGCATATAATTGTTGAATGAAGAACAGTGGAGGACAGTAAATTTATTATGGGAAGTGAAACTGTATTATTATTATTATTATTATTATTATTATTATTATTATTATTATTATTATTATTATTATTATTATTATTATTTTATATTATTATTATTATTATTATTATTATTATTATTATTATTATTATTATTATTATTATTATTATTATTATTATTATTATTATTATTATTATTATTGGTTTATATCATTTGATTGTGTTACCTTGAAATTGTTAAGAATATAACTTTTGTATTAAATACTTTAAGCAAATTAATATTATTATTTCATTTCATCTATTCACCCCGGCATAAGGCCTGAAACTGTAAAATTGTTTTTGACATAAAACCACGTCCATTCGTGTCTCAACATTTGAAGTTTTCATCTTCTACAGAGTAAATGTCTTCATATATTTACATATACATTTTCCAGGGCTTTAAGGTCTGCAGACACTGTGGGCTGGAACAATAATAAGAATAAGTAAAGCCTTACCCTTTTAACGTTTGACACAGATTTCAGGTTGTCCTGTTTTAGGTGGAGTTCAAAATCCCAGGGTTCTACAAAGGAGTAGTAGAGTGGGATCCAGTTATAGTCAAGATCCTTTTCCTGGAATTCGTACATTAAGTATTCACTGTTGGGGGTAGAAGATCTGATATTCCCGACATTGGAATTATGACTCTCATAAAAACCTGCAATAGTAAAACGAGAGTCAGAAATGACTTTACCATAATGAACGTTAGATGGCTATGGTTGTGCATAACAATATCCGTCTGATTCTTTGCTTTTTTTAGTGGGGTAGACTCGTAAAATATATAAAAAATATAATATATTTCAATTTTAATCCTGCAGTCTTCATACATCTTAGCATCGTTTAGCTTGGCATGATAAGTTTTTTTGGGGGGTGGGGGTGTTGCGGTTCTACAGATTTTAATGAAGTTTTAAAATAACTAAAAAGAACAAGGGAGAAGTGTAGAGTAATTGGCACCATACTGTAGCCATTAATAAAATCTAAACTCATAAACACTAGTTATCCCAAAGCTTAGATTATGTTACCTTGTAATGTTATGCTCTCCATGTATGTAATATAAATAATTCAAAGTCACTTTTCTCGAAAATATTTCAGATATAGTGCTTTCGACTTCACAATCTCTGCTACACTTCGCAATTGAAAATGGCGGTCTAGATAACAACGTGACGTCAATTACCTGACGTCATTGTAACCCGAGGAAACTTTTTCGCTATTACGGTAACATTTTGGTAAGCACCTCGCACAACGCAGATATTCAATCTGCATATTTCTGAGGAGCGAATATATTCTCAACAAGATGAAAGTCAGTTATGTTTTGACATTATGTAACAATGTTCGGATTAAGATAAGAATCACCTACATACATACATACATACATACATACATACATACATACATACATACATACATACATACATACATACATACATACATACATACATACATACATACATACATACATACATACATACATACATACATACATACATACATACATACATACATACATATACGAGCCTCGAGTGGCCAAGTGGTCTAA